>PVJI01030964.1:0-13576 GCA_004026765.1 Micronycteris hirsuta
CAGTATAGAACAACCATCATTAAGAACCACATGAATACTAGCTGAACATAAGTCCTATAAATAAAGATATAATGAAAAAGCTACATCAAGACTGGTAGTAATGGCAGAGAGGCAGTATGAGCAGGCCTAATACCCACCACCTGGTGATTAAGAATCAGAAGGAAATCTAGGGTGTACAGGTGCCCCACCAGGAGATAGGGGTTAGAGCCCAACACAGGGTAACAGTGCCGATAGGAGGAGTCCCCATAGCATGTGGCTGTGAAAACTAGCAGAAGATTGCATGGGACAGAAACCAAGGGCTGCAGGAGACCAAGACACTCTGCTCTTGTTTACAAACTCACTCTAAGCTCCAAAGCAGGAGCAGCAGCTCAAAATGTACCAGGGACACATGGGAAGACCTGAATTTATAACTTCAGAGGAAAGTCTGGAGAGGCAGGGGTCAGGGCAACTCTCTGAGGAGAGAGAATGAAGTGCTGGCACACCATACTGTTCACTCTTTTATTGGAGCTCTCCTTCCTCCCAGCCAGTCCAGTGCAGGTGAGAATCAGATCCATACTGTCAGATTAACCTGGCTATCGCTGCTTGCTCATCCCGCCCTGGAGACTCTCCAGAGACAATGTCCCACCCAACTACGGACAGAGCATCTTCCAGTGGCTTCTCCACACTAGCAGCCCACCTGAACTAATGCTATGAACTTTCCCAAAATCTTTCAAAGGTCCACCCACCAGCAACTAGCAGCAGCTGGCTTCAGTGTCCATAGCTCTTGCTAAGCAGACCCAAGCCCAGCATAAGCAGCAACTTGCCTCAACGTGTCTCAACTTGTACCATAAATCCCATCAGGTGACCCTAAGCCTGGAATAAGAAGTGGCTAGCCCTAGCTGGTGTGGTTCAGTGGAATGAGCACAAGTCTGTGAACCAAAGGGTTGCCGGTTCAATTCCCAGTCAGGCACCTGCCTGCGGATGGGCCAGATCCTCAGTTGGGGATGTACTAGAAGCAACCACACATTGATGTTTCTCCCCCCGTCTTTCTCTAAACATAAATAAATAAATAATTAAATAAATAAAAAGAAGTGGCCAGTCTTGACTGGAATGTAGCTTCAACAAAGGAGCCACAAACCCAGCACTTGTGGCAGCTGGCTTCAGTTCACATAATAGCCTCTCCCAAGCCGTTTCCAGCCCAGCAACTTACCACAGACAACTTTATAGCTCCTACCAAGCAGCCCCAAGCCCAACACAATCAGTGGCGGAACTTGGAATGCACTGGAGCTCCAGTCCCAACACACTTGGTGGCCAACTTCAGACCACACAAGAGCTACAAAGACCCAAGGGTTGACTCAGATGGCACCAGAGCCCCACTACAGCAACTCCTGCTGCTCCTTGGGGTCAGCCCATGCAAAACAGCTTGTTCTCTGTAGTCAAGGCCAGCCCTCACAGCCAGTCAGCCCGAGGGTCAACCCCACCCATTGACACATCATAATTAAAATGCCAAAAGTTAAAGATACAGACAGAACCTTAAAAGTAGCAAGAGAAAACCAGTTATCTACATACAAGGACACTCCCATAAGACTATAAGCTGATTTTTCAACAGAAATTTTGCACAAAAAATTCAAAGTGGTTAAAGGCAAAGACCTACATCTAAGGTTACTCTATCCAGCAAGGCTATCACTTAGAATCAAAGGAGAGATAGAGGTTCCAGATAAGAATAAGCAAATAGTTCATCACCACTAAACCAGTATTATAAGAAATGCCTTTAAGTAAAAACAACCAAAAACAGGAATAATAATAGGAAAGAAAAAATTCTCACTGACAAAAGCAAACAGTAAAAGCAGTAGGTCAACGAATTATAAAACTAGTACAAAGTTTGAAAGACAAAAATAGGAAGACCATGGGTAATTACAACAATTAATTAAGGGATAGACATAAACACACCAAAAAAAAAAAATAACAAAAATGTAAGTGAATAAAAGTGCAGTGGTTTTATAATATATTTGAAGATAGCTGGGTGTATATGAAGAACATGGTAATGACAACCCAAAATTCTACAATAGTAAACAAAAGAGAGGAAAGAATTCAAACTCAACACTAAAGTTATATACATACAACTGTACTTGAACAACAATAAAAAAAGTTATATACATGAAAGAGAACAAGAAACAGAGAAACGGAAACAATCAGAAAACAATAAAATGGCAATAACTACAAACCTATCAACTACTTTAAATGTGAATGGATTAAATGCTCCAATCAAAAGAGTGGCCGGATAGATTTTTTTTTTTTTCTTTAAAGACATGTACATATGCTGCCTATGAGAGATCGACTTCAGAATGAAAGTCACATACAGGCTTAAAGAAAAGGGATAGAAAGGGGTATTTCGTGGAAATGAAAATGAAAAAAAAAAAAAAGCTGGGGTAATCATACTTCTTTGAGCTAAAAGAGACTTTAAAACAGAGGTTGTTAATAAAAGACAAAAAGGGGCATTTCAGTCCAGGTCCAGTAGCTCAGTTGGTTAGAGCATCATCCCCACACACCAAGGTTGTGGTTTGATCCCAAGTCAGAGAACGTAACAAGAATCAACCAAGGAATGCATAAGTGGAACCACAAATCCATGTTTCTCTCCCCAACCCTTCCTCTCTCTATAAAATAAATTCAAAAAGAGCATATCATGATAAAGGGATCAATCTCAACAAGAAGATTTAACTCAATAAATTTAAGATTGAAATCCTATCAAGCATATTTTTCAATTACAGTAGCATGAAGCTAGAAATCCATTACAAAAAGGAAACTAAAAACACAACGACCCGAAAATCTATGGGATACAGACAAAGTGGTTCCAAAAGGGAAATTTACAGCAATATGTTCAAGAAGAAAAATCTCTTAAAAACAGCCTGGCTGGTGTAGCTCAGTGGATTGAGCACGGGCTGGGAACCAGAGGGTCCCGGTTCGATTCCCAGTCGGGTCACATGCCTGGGTTGCGGGCCAGGTCCCCAGTGAGGACCATGTGAGAGGCAACTGTACATTGCTCTTTCTCCCTCCCTTCTCCTCTCTCTGAAAATAAATAAATAAAATCTTTTAAAAAAAACAACAACAAAAAAAACAATCTAAACTTATACCTAATGGAACTAGAAAATGAACAAACAAAACCTGAAGTGAGTAGAAGGAAGGAACTAATAAAATTAGGGCAGAAGCACATGCAATAGAGAAAAAAATAAAGGAGAAAAAAGAGAGGGGAAGGTAGGGGAGGAGGTCAAGGAAACCAAGAGCTCATTCTTTGAAAGAATGAACAAAATTGATAAACTTTTGGCCAGCCAGACTCATCGCAAAAAAAAAGGGCCAAATAAAAAAAATCAGAAATGAAAACAAATTCAGAAAAGCAAAGGATTATAAGGGAATACTATGAACAATTATATATACTAACAAATGAACAACTTGAAAGAAATGGATAAATTCCTAGAAACATACAACCTTCTAAGACTGAATCACGAAGAAACAGACCCCTGACTGGTGTGGCTCAGTGGACTCCGTGCCCACCTGTGAACCAAAAAGGTCACCGGTTCAATTACCAGTCACGGCACAGGCTTGGGTTGCAGGCTAGACCCCCAGCTGGGGGTGAGCAAAAGGCAACCAACTGATGTGTCTTTTGCACATCGATGTTTCTCCCCCTCTCTTCCTCCCTCCCTTCCCATGTCTCTCTAGAAATAAATAAATGAAATCTTAAAAAAACAAACAACAACAACAAAAAAAACCCAGAAAAACTGAACACACCAATGACCACTAACAAAATTAAATCAGTAATCAAAAACAAGCTCCCAACAAACAAATGTGCTGGACCAAATGGCTTCACAAGTGATTTTTACCAAACATTCAAATAAAAATTAATACCCATCCTTCTCAAACTATTCCAAAAAGTTAGAGTGAAGGTTCCCAAACTTGTTTTACAAGGCCAGCTTTACCCTGACACCAAAACTAGACAAAGAAACTACAAAAAAAATAAATTATAGGCTAATATCCCTGATGAATATACATGCAAAAATCCTCAACAAAATTATTAGCAAACCAAATTCACAATTCACTAAAAAATTCATCATACACCATGATCAAGTGATATTTATTCCCAGGATGCAAAATTGGTTCAATATCCACAAATCAATTAATGTAATATACCATGTGAACAAAATGAAGAATGAAAACCTTATGATCCTGCCCGGCTGGTGTAGCTCAGTGGATTGAGCGCGGGCTGGGAACCAGAGGGTCCCGGTTCGATTCCCAGTTGGGGCACATGCTTGGGTTGCGGGCCAGGTCCCCAATGAGGACCATGTGAGAGGCAACCATACATTGCTCTTTCTCCCTCCCTTCTCCTCTCTCTGAAAATAAATTAAAAAAAAAAAAATCTAAAAAAAAAAAAATCTAAAAAAAAAAAACCTTATGATCCTATCAGTAGATAGATAAAATAGCACTTGACAAAATTCAACATCCATTTTTGAAAACAACTCTCAGCAAAATCGGAGGGAATATACTTTAATATAACAAAGGCCATGTATGACAAACCCACAGCCAGCATCATACTCACTAGGGAAAACCTAAAAGCACTTTCCTTAAGATCAGGAAAAAGACAGGGTTGTCCACTTTCACCACTTTTATTCAACATAGTATTGAAAGTCCTAGCCACAGCAATCAAACAGGAAATAAAAGGCATTTAAATTGGAAAGGAAGAAGTAAAACTGTCATTATTTGCAGATGAATTATACTATATAGAGAGAACCCTAAAGAATACACCAAAAATTACTACAACTAATAATTTGGTAAAGGAGCAGGACAGAAAATTGATATTCAGAAGTCAGTTGCATTTTTACATACCAGTAACAAACTATTAGAAAAAGAAATTAAGAAAACAATGATGCTCATGGACAGGAAAAATTTACATCATTAAAATGTCCATACCACCCAAAGCAATCTAACAGTTTCAATGCCGTCTTATTCAAATTCTAATGGCATTTTTCACAAAACTAGAACAAATAATCTTAAAATTTATTATATAGAATCATAAAACACCTCAAATAACCTAAGCAATTTTGAGAAAGGACAAAGTTGGAAGTATCATACTACCTGATATCAAACTATATTACATGGCTACAGTAATCAAAACAGCATGGTACTGTTCCATTGATCTGTGTGTCTAAAAACAGACACACAGATCAATGAAACAGAATACACAGCCCAGAAATAAACCTATCCCTATGTGGTCATTAATCTATGACAAAACAGGCAAGAATATGCAATGGCATAAAGACAAGTCTCATACAAATGGTGTTGGGAAAAACTGGATACATGCAAAAAAAAAAAAAGAACCAAAAACTAGACTGTTTTCTCAGAATATATACAAGGATAAACTCAAAATGAATTAAAGAATTCAATATAAGACCTGAAACCAAGTAACTACTGGAAGAAAACACAGGCAGTAAATTCTCTGACATCACTCTTTGCAATATGTATCTGGATATGTCTCCTCAGGCTAGAGAAACAAAGAAAAAAATTAACAAAAAAGTTTTTGCACAGCAAAGGAAACCATTAACAAAACAAAAAGACAACCCACTGAATGAGAAAAGATATTCATAAATGATACATCTGATATAGAGTTAATACCCAAAATATATAAGACACATATACCTTAACACCAAAAAAAAAAAAATCTGATTAAAAGATGGACAAAGGACCTGAATAGACACTTTCCAAAGACATACAGGTGGCCAACAGACATATGAAAAGGTGCTGAACATCACTAATCATCAGGTAAATGTAAATCAAAACCACACTGAGATACCACCTCACATCTGTGAGAACAGCTATTATCAATAAGTCAACAAAAAAGCGTTATTAAGAACGTGGAGAAAAAGGAACCTTTGTGGAGTATTGGTGGGATTACAATTGGTACAGCCACTACAGAAAATGGTATGAAGGTTCCTCAAAACATTAAAAATAAAACTACCGCCCTGGCTGGTGTAGCTCAGTGGATTGAGCGCGGGCTGGGAACCAGGCGGTCCCGGTTCGATTCCCCATCAGGGCACATGCCTGGGTTGCAGGCCGGGTCCCCAGTGAGGGCCATGTGAGAGGCAACCATACATTGCTGTTTCTCTTTCTCTCTGTCTCCTTCCCTTCCCCTCTCTCTAAAATTAAAAAAAAAAAAAAACTACCACATGATCCAGCAGTCCCACTTTTGGATATTTACCTGAAGAAATCCAAAACACTAATTCAAAAAGACATACGCACCCCTATGTTCATTGCAGCACATTTACAATAGCTAAGATATAAGTGAAGTTAAAATAAACCTTAATTTTTCTTATTGAAAATTGAACTGATAACATTTTGTTCAAGACAGTATTAGTAAACGGACCAGAAAAATAATTAGAATACTTTGTATAAGGTACCCTTAATAGCACTGAAGTATTACGGTGTTATTTTAAAGTGCACTCAAATAGTTGTAAATGTATACTGCAAATTCTACGGTTAAAAAAGTTTTTTAAAAGCACACAGTTGGCCCTGGCTCATGTTGCTCAGTAGACTGAGCGTGGGCTGTGAACGAAAGGGTCGCCAGTTCAATTCCCAGTCAGGGCACATGCCTGCCAGGGCAGGTTCCCAAGGGGGCCACATGAAATGCAACCACACACTGATGTTTCTCCCCATCTCCTTCTCCCTCCATTCCCTTCTGTGCAGGCTGAGAATCAAAGGGTCGCCGGTTCAATTCCCAGCCAGAGCACATGCCTGGGTTGCAGGTCAGGTCCCCAGTGGGGACCACATGAGAGGCAACCACACACTGATGTTTCTCTCCCTCTCTCCCTCCCTTCCCTTGTCTAAAAATAAATAAAATCTTAAAAGAAATAAAAATAAAAATCTTTAAAAAAAAAAAAAACCAGCACAGTTGACCCTTGAACAATGCTGGGATTAGGGGAACTGACACTCCATGCAGTCATAAATCCACATACTAACTTCTGACTCCCCCAAAATGTAATCGCTAATATCCTACTGTTAACCGGAAGACTTAACAAACATATACAGCCTATTAACACACATTTTTAATATGTTTTATACTCTGATTTTTACAATAAACTAAAGAAAATGGTATTAAGAAAATAAAATACGTTAACATTATTCAGTGAAAAATCCACATATAAGTGGATGTGCACAGTTGAAACCCACACTGTTCAAGGATGAATGGTAACTGATATGCTAAAAAAAAAAAAGGAAAAAACTGAATCTTGTAAAATGATCTATTAAAACTGTAAAAGGTAAGAGTGGAAGACAAAAACTGGAAGTAACAAGGGCAAGAAATAGAACATAATAATAAATGCAGCAAATAATAATCCAACAATCACCACAAAGATCAATGGTCTAAACACACCAATAAAGAGACTGTCATAGCCCATCAAAAAAAAATCAAAACCACACTGCATGTTGTCTGTAAGAAACCTACTTTAGGTATAAAGATTTCAGAGCAAGGAAGTCACTGAGAGGCATTTCGCCATGACAAAGATGTCAGTTCTCCAATAAGACATAACAGTCCTTAATGTATACATACCCAACAACAGAGCATTAAATTACAGGAAGCAAACTGACAGAAAAACAAAAACAAAACCCAAATGACAGAACAGCAAGGAAAAATAGATGAATCCAACTATCACAGTCAGAGACTTCAATACCTATCACACATATTCAATAAATAAACGGACAAATCATAACTAGGACATGGTTCAACTGAATAGCTGTTATCTATCAACTACTTCATTCAACAACAGTAGAACACACTTTCTCAAGCTCCCAAGGAGCCTTCACCAAGCTAGACCACATTCTGGACCATAAAACACGTTAACAAATGTAAAGGACTAGACATCATACCACGTATGTTGACAACAATAAAATTAAATTAGATTCAATAACAGAAAGATAGCTGGAGATTCCCAAACTGCTTGGGGGATTAAACAACATACTTCTAAATACATGGTTCAAAAAATAAATTTTAAGACAAACTTAAAAATATTTTGAACTAAATCAAAATACAACTTACCAAAATGTGTGGGATACAAAGAAAGCAGTGTTTAAAGGGAAATTTCCAGCACTGAATATATATACTGGCAAACAGTAACAATCTAAAACAAAATCTAAAACAAATCTCAGCCCTCATCTTAGGAAACCAGAAAAAGAAGAGCAAATTAAATGCAAAGTAAGCGAAGAAAAGGCATTATAAAAATCAGAACAAAAATCAGTAAGATTTAAAACAGAAAATCTACAAAATCAAAAGCTGGTTCTTTGAAAAGATCGAAATTGATAATCTCTAGCCAGGATAACTAAGAAAAAAGAGAGAAGACATAAATCACTAAAATGAGAAAAGAAAGAAGGAACATCACTGCAGATCCCATATACAAGATATACACGAGGTAAACTATAACTGATGAAAGAAATCAAAGAACAATAAATAGAAAGACTATCCATGTTCATAGATAGAAAAATAATACTGTTAAGATGTCAGTTCTTCCCAAATTGATCTACAGAGTCAATGCAATCCCAATCAAAATCCTAACATGTTATTTTGTGACTATAACAACAAACTAATTCTAAAGTTTGTATGTAAAGGCAACAGACAGAGAATAGCAAATAGAATATTGGAGTAAAAAGCAGTTGGAGGATTGACAGTACCTGACTTCGAGACTTACCATAAAGCTACACTACTCACAACAGTATAGTATTTATGAAAGAGTAGACAAATATATCAATGGAAAAGAATAGAGAGCCCACAAATAGACCTTCATAGATATAGTCAACTGATTTTTGACAGAGGAGCATAGACAATATAACAAAAAAAAGTTTTATCTTTTTAACAAATGCTGCTGGAACAGAACATACACACACAAAGAATTTAGACAGAATTTACATCCTTCACAATTGACTCCAAATGGATCAAAGGCCTAAATATAAAATGTAAAACTACAAAACTACTAACAGATAATATAAGAAAAAATAAAAAAGACATTGGTTATGCAGAGGAATTTTTAGATACATCAAGGGCCTGTCCATGAAGGAAATAATTGATAAGATGGACTTCAATAAAATGAAAAACTTGTGCTCTGTGAAAGACACTGTCAAGAGAGTAAGACAAGCCACAGACTAGAAAAAATATTTGCAAAAGACATCTAAAAAAGGACTTATCTCAAATATGAAAAGAACTCTTTAAATTCAGCAATAAGAAAACAACCTGATTTTAAAAATGGGCAAAAACCTTACAGACACCTCACCAAAAAAGATACACAGACAGCAAATAAGCATATGAAAAAATGGTTCATGTAATATGTCATCAAGGAAATAGAAACCCAAAACAATGAGATACCACTAAACATCTATTAATGGTAAAACCCCCCAAAAATAACAATATCAAATGCTAGAGAGAATGCAAAGCAAGAGGACTCTCACTCATCGCCAGCGAGAACATAAATTTGGCAGTTTCTTAGAAAATTAAACATACTCTTAACTATATGATCCAGCAATTATGCTCCTTAGCATTTAGCCAAAGGAGATGAAAACATGTCCAGGCAAACATATGAACATGGATGTTTATAGCGGCTTTACTCATAATTGCCAAAACTTGGAAGTAACCAAAATGCCCTTCAGTAAGTGAGCAGATAAATAAACAGTACTATGTCCAAGCAAAAAAATATTATTCTGTACTAAAAAGAAATGAGGTATCAAGCCATGAAAAGATATAGAGAAACCTTAAATGTGTATTAGCAAGAGAGAACCAATCTGATGGAATCATACAGAAAGTATATGCCCCTCTGGAAATGGCAAAACTAGGAAGACAATAAAAACCCAGTGGTTGAAGAAATTAAAAGTGCAAATTGGCAGTTACAAAATAGTCACAAGGATAGTAAAAAACAGCATAATGGTGGATACATGTCATTACACATTTGTCAAACTCCTCCAAATTTATAATACAAAAAGTGAACCCTAAAGTAAACTCTGGACTGTGGGTGCTGATGGGTCAGTACAGGTTAATCAACTGTAACAAATGTACATTCTGATGTGGAGCTCTGACAGTGGGGGAGGCCAGGGAGACAATAAAGGTATAAGAGAAATCACTGTACTCTCTGCTCAATTTGCTGTGAACTTAAAACTGCTCTAAAAAAATTAAGTGTATTTTAAAAATTCCTTAAATGAAGAGCTAGACAAGAGATAACTGATGCCTTCAAAGTTGAGGTAAAATGATTCTGAACCCTACATCCAAGAAAATTATAAATTGACATTTACAATCATATATGGGCTCAGAATCACATCTCATACAAATCTAAGTTTTGGAGGATACTTTTCAGAAAACAAGAGAGAAAAGCATCATGAATACACAGGAGCCAAGAAACCATAGGTATAACCCTGGAGTGCATAAATCTAAAAGGACTTCTGTGAAGGTGGCCGAGACCCACAGAGACGGAGCAAGAGCCCAGGGATTCAGGAGAGTTGTCTCCAAGAACCTGACACCACACAGAAGGAAGATAAATTATTGTACCACAAAAGTTAATAACTGACATTTTTCAAGAGCATCTGAAAGAAGAAAAATGGGTAAGGACAAAAAAATGAAGGCCAAAGACACCCTTACAAGTAAGACAAGATATTCAACCTTACACTTAAAACTACATTGAGACACATCATTTCTCACCCAACAGATGGACAAAAATCCACAGTTAACAACAAAATACTCTGGCAAGACTGTGGGACAGAGGGGAAAAAATGGCCCAAGGCCATAAAGGGAAATCTGGTGACTATTCACAGAATTACACAGGCACTATGATTTGACTCAATTCTATTGCTGAGCAGCTATCCCAATGACACACAAGACATATGGACAAGCCTACTCATTACAGTTATTATTTCTAATAGCAGAAGAGTAGAAACAACCCAAATGCCCAAATAACTACTGAACAAACTAATATGATACATGTACACAATGGAATTCTACACAGTTGTAAAAAGCCGTGAGATCTCCGTATATTGCTAAGTGGTCACCAAGACATACACGTAGGTAGAAAACACAAGCAACAGAAGAGAAGGTAGGGGTGTATATATTCACTGGGCACTATAATATATATATATTCACTGTAATGAAAGGTGGATTATACAACCAATCTGAGCATCACAGATTTTTTAGTGGAAAACAGAACAACATCCTTTACTAGGTAGCTACATCTATTTGTTGACTGAAGTAAGAAAAGAAATAGAGCCCTATTAACAAACTAAACTGTTCTAGGACTCAAAAAACAGTTATTTAAACTGCACTAAATCGACTTCTGGCCAAGATGGAGGCATAGGTAGACACACTGTACCTCCTCGTGCAACCAAAAAGGCAACAACAAATTTAAAAACAAAAGACAACCAGAACTGACAGAAAATCGAACTGTATGGAAGTCTAACAACCAAGGAGTTAAAGAAGAAACATTCATCCAGACTGGTAGGAGGGACAGAGACCAGCAGCTGGGTGGAGAGGACTTTAAGCAAGGCGGTGGCTGGAGGACCAGGGCAGACAAGGCAGCAGCTGGCAGACCAGATGAGGCCATGGCTCGTGTACTGGGCAGTTCCACATTCGAGTGCAGATAAACCGGGAGGAACAAATGGGGAACAAGACAGATCATACAACCCAGGGTTCCAGCACAGGGAGATAAAGCCTCAAAGCCTCTGACTACAAACACCTGTGGGTGTTGAGGCAGCAGGAACAACTCCCAGCCTCACAAGAGAGTTCACTGGAAAGACCCACAGGATTCTAGAACATACGCAAAACCCATGCACCCAGGAATCAGCACCAGAAGGGCCCAATTTGATTGTGGGTAGCAGGGAAAGTGACTGAAAACCAGAAGAGAAAAGAGCAAGTGGCACTGTTCCCTCTTGGACCCCTCCCCCACATACAGTGTCACAACGCAGCCCTGGACATGGGTTACCCCGCCCTGGTGAACACCTAAGGCTCCGCCCCTTACTAAGTAACAAGCATTCCAAGACAAAAATGGCCCAAATGAAAGAATAGATCAAAGCTCCAGAAAAAATACAACTAAGCGACAAAGAGATAGCCAACCTATCAGATGCACAGTTCAAAACGCTCCAGGCACTCACTGGGCCCTGCAACAGCATAAAAAAAGACCCAGGCAGCAATGAAGGCTGCATTATGTGAAATAAAGAAAAATCTACGGGGAACCAACAGTGACAGGAAGGAAACCAGGACTCAAATGAATGGTTTGGAGCAGAAGGAAGAAATAAACACTTAACCAGAACAGAATGAAGAAACAAGAATTCAAAAAAATGAGGGGAGGCTTAGGAACCTCCAGGACAACTTTCAATGTTCCAACATCCGAATCATAGGGGTGCCAGAAGGAGGAGAGAGGAAGAAACTGAAATCTTATTTGAACAAATAATGAAGAACTTTCCCAATGTGGCAAAGGACACAGACTTTCAGAGAATCCAGGAAGCTCAAGAGTCCTAACAAGTTAGACCTAAGTAGGAACACACCAAGGCACATCATAATTACATTATCCAAGATGAAAGAGGAGAGAATCTTAAATGGAGCAAGAGAAAAGGAGACAGTTACCTAACAAAGAAGTTCCCATTTAGACCATCAGCTGATTTCTCAAAAGAAACTTTGCAGATAAGAAGAGGCTGGAGAGAAGTATTCAAAGTTATAAAAGGCAAGGACCTACATCCAAGATTACTCTATCCTCCAGCAAAGCTCTCATTTAGAATGGAAGGGCAGATAAAGTGCTTCCCAGATAAGGTCAAGTTAAAGGAGTTCATCATCACCAAGACCTTACTACATGAAATGTTAAAGGGACTTATCTAAGAAAAAGAAGATCAAAAACTATGACTGAAAAATGACAACAAACTCGCAACTGTCAACAACTGAACCTAAAAAACAAAAACAAACTAAGGAAACAACTAGAACAGGAACAGAATCACAGAAATGGAGATCACATAGAGGGTTATCAGTGGGGGAGTAGGAGGGGAAGAAAGGGGGAAAAGGTACAATAAGTAGCATAAATGGTAGGTTTAAAATAGACAGGGAGAGGTTAAGAATAGGATAGGAAATGGAGAAACCAAAGAACTTTTTTTTTTAATTTTTATTTATTTTTATTTTTTTTACTTTATTGTTATTTAATTACAGTTGTCTGAAAACTCTCCCCTCCCCTCCCCCTCCAATCCCACCTTCCTTCCCTGCCTCCCTCCCCAACCTTGGTTCTGTCCATATGTCCTCTATAGTGGTTCCTGAAGACCCTTCTCCCCATTGTCCCCTCCCCCCTCCCCCACGGCTATTGTTAGATTGTTCTTAATTTCAATGTCTCTGGTTAAGCTTTGCTTGCTTTTTGCTTTTGTTGATTATGTTCCAGTTAAAGGTGAGATCCTATGGTATTTGTCCCTCACTGCCTGGCTTACTTCACTTAGCATAATGCTCTCCAGTTCCATCCATGCTGTTGCAAAGGGTATAAGCTCCTTCTTCCTCTCTGCTGCGTAGAATTCCATTGTGTAAATGTACCATAGTTTCTTGATCCACTCATTTGTAGAT
>PVJI01030965.1:0-13587 GCA_004026765.1 Micronycteris hirsuta
TTATAGACAGGTGCATTTGCAAGAACACCAGTTAACTCTTCCCACATAAGATCAAAATACACAGTATTGCCACCTCTCCCTAGAAGGCACAGATGTAATGTTACAGAAGATGCTTTGCACAATATGCTTTTTTAAAAGTCTTATTACCCAGTGGAAGCTGGAGACGGGAAAAAATAAAATCTATACACAAAGCTAGTAAGAAAAACAATTTGGCGAGTGATGTCCAATGCTAAAAACAAAGTAAGAGGGGTTAGTTTCCTAGTACTGAAGAGAATATAAGACGCTGCGAGGCAAGTTCAAGGTGTCAGCATGACATCGTTGGAATAACGGACTGTCTGTACGAGTGTGGCATCATACCAGAAATAAAGGACCTGGCGATGTGTTAGGATGAGGTGCTTTGTTAGGCTTTATTCCTGGGCAGATGTGGTAAGACCAACAGCTCAGAAGGTGGCTGCCACTGAAAAGACAGTTCATTCCTCACAGTTCTCCGGGGGAAGAGGCGTGCCGTGCCAGGCTGGGCCCCACGAGGAAGCGCCAGGGTCGCTTAGGCGGCAGAAGGGGACATCTGCGAGAGTCACTATTTCCGTTTGCGGGGTAAGGAACGGGCGAGGCGGGGTGAGCAGGCTACGCAGGCTTGGGATTGGGCAGCCCGAACAGTTTCGGCAGACTCTGGGCACACACACGGCGTGTCCCTGGTTGCCGGGTACCTGGTGGCAGGGCGGCCGGGGCAAGCGGATAGAGGTCCAGGGTGCGAGCGCCCAGGAGAGGAGGTGGTGTGGTTTGGGGCCCTGGACGGGTGGGTTTGCATTTGAAAAACACACTAGACAATGAGCCATTTACTATTTCTAGGAATTGACAAACCATGGAAGGGACAGTCCCTTCAGCAAGGGATGACAAGACATCAGAATCCAAAAAATAAAAGGCGTGATTAATACACAATGTGAGGGGCGGGTGAGTAACAAAACACGTGGAATAGTGAACTCGTGCTTGCTGAGTGTGCAGGGGCCGTGAAGAAGCGAGACTGGCACACGTCCAAGGAAAGCGAACGGAGCCCGCCGAGCGGCGCTGCGCTCGCACGGCTGGGTCTCACGGCGGGCGGGCAAGGACACCCGAGCCCCGCAGCGGACGCGCGGATGAACAAAGTGCAGCGCACCCCTGCAATGGAATATCACTCATCAAGGAAGAGGAATGAAGAACGGATGCTCGCCACACCGCAGACGGACCTCAAAAACAGCACATTACACGAAAAAGGCCAGACACAATGGTCACGTATTTGTATGGTTCCATTTACAGAACATGTCTAGACTAGACGAATCTACAGAAACGGAAAGGAAACTGATGGCCGCCAGGGGCTGAGGGGAAGGGGAAGTGGGGAGTGATGGCTGATGGGTACAGAGTTTCTTTCGGGGGTGATGAAAATGTTCTAAAACTAGAGAGTGGTGGTGGTTGGACAAGTCTATGAATGTACTAAAAACATTGAACGGTACATTATAAAGGGTGAACTTCGTGGTATTGAATTATATCTCAATGAACCTGTTATAAAAAAACAAAACAAACAAACAAAAAAAACAATAATTACAACACCCAGGCTGTGCAAGGGCCCCCGAAGACACAGAGTGATGAGTTCCTAGAGAGACTGGACGAGAAGGGAGGGCTCAGGGCTGGCGGTCAGCCAAGGGGAAGGGGAGGGAAGGGTGAGGCCTGCCCCAGAGCACCTTCCACACTGTCTGGCTCGGTAACTCCATTCCACCCTGAGCTATGTATTACTTTGAGAGTCAAGGGCTTTGATAGTCAAGGGCCTCCTATTAACATACAGATACTCCTGGGAAAGTCATAAAATAGCAATCTCCCAAAGGTGGAAGAAAAACGTGCAGAAGCTGCTGACCACCTGTGTTTAAGTGTGTCAGCACAGGTACATGCAAAAACCACCATGAGATTCAGCTCAGCCCTACGTGTGTGTGCACACAAGTGTGTGTGTGCATAGGAGGAAGGGTGTGGGATGTGCCTGACTCCAAACAGGCTGACCACAGGTGAGAGTGGGTGAAGAGAGAAGGATGTCCTGGCCTGGGGCCGAGGGAGGAGGGCACGGAGTGTGGGAGCCCCAGGGTTTTTCAGTGAGACCCAGGAGGGGAAGGCAGAGAGGGGCAGAGACAAGGCTGCACAGCCATGCTGCCATCCCAAGCCTCTCTTCCCCCCGCGGCACTCCCTGAGGTGACAGGCTGACACCCATGCCAGGATGGAACTGAGGTACAGATTATAAAAGACATCAAGCAGGTTCACCACAGAGCAGGACAGGATGTGAAAGAAATCAGCAGGCACAGCATCACAAGCCAAGAGGTGTGCCAGGGTCCAGGCAGCCTCACGCCCGGGAAGAGGAGGGCGCTGAGGACTAAGCATGGATGCTGAGCAGTGAGGTGAGCACAGTGGGCCCGAGTCTCTCCCGTCTCGGGCAGCTGCCTGTGGTTCGGTTCTGCACAAACTGAATGCAGGTAATGGCAGTACTGTGGCCAGCCCTCACCTGCCTCAGTAGGAGGATTTGCACTATGCAATCTCTTGGTAATCAGTGGATTGCCATTCCTACCCCGTGTCAGTGAACATTCCTGATGGTTCTAGGGGGGGAGAGTAATTTCACCTCTACCTTTTTAGGGTCTTGCTTGGCACCCGCCCTTTCCCCATAATAAAAGACAGATTAACAAGAGAAAAGCCAACAGAAGTTTAATAACATGTAGACCTCCTGTATACATGGTTGAGACCCCAAAAAACTGAGTAACTCCCCAGCGAGCCCAAGCCATCCCCTTAAATACCACCTCCAGTGAAAGGCAAAAGGAGATATTGGAGTGTGAGGCGGGGGCCAGTTAAGGGAGGTTAGTGGGAAAACACAGTAAACAAGGGGAGTGTTTGTGACATAGATTTAAGTCTGTGCCTTCTCCATTGGTAAGAGTTTTAGACAATTAGTCACCCTCTTCTTCCTGATAGAAAGGGTTAGATACCCTTCCCTATAAATCCAGTTTTCCCTTATAAATGTAAATTTTTCTTACAAGAAAGTAACTTCCACTCAGTTTTCAGAGCTTTTCCTGTGTCTGCTGTTTCTTAAAATAATAAGCCTAAAATAATCCTTACGCCAAAGAGACATATTTTAGGGTAGCAAATTCTGTTCCTCTTCAGGGTCTACCTGCCCCTGGCACTGAGCACATGGAGGGATTGAGATGCAGTCCGTGAACAGAGCAGGGAGATAGTTCCATCCTCAGTTGGAAAGAAAGCAGAAGAATCTCCTCCTCTGATCCCTGCCAGAGAAAGACAGAATCCCTTTAGACTTAGTGGGGCATCACTAATTCAGAGAACCAGGCTGGGGACTGAGCATAAACAGTGCCACCACCTCCTATTTTGTGAGCAGATATTATCCTACGGGCCTGGAGAAACGGCATGCAAGAAGGGGAAAAGGAAGGCACATCTGGAGAAGCAGCTGTTTGGAAAAATAGGAAAGTCGTCCTGTATCAGTGGCTCTCAACCTTGAGCGAGCCCATGAGGAGCCATCGCTGGTCTGTCCCCAGCGCCTCTCCTTCAGTGATTCTGGGGTGAAGCCGAAGTGTCCGCATTTCTGACCAGTCCCCGGTGACACTGATGCAGAGGCTGCTGATCCCACAGCCAGATTTTAAGAGCCACCGTCCTATTGTACACTGATCTTATACCCTGCAACCTTGCTGAACTTGCTATTTTTAACAGCTTTTTAATAGATTTCATTGGTTTTCTACTAGATAATCATGTTGTGAAAACAGTTTTACTTCTGAAAATAAAAAGAGCCATCGTCCTAGATAAAATATCCCACCTGTTTCCCCAGCTCAGCTGAGCAGATGGGCGACCTGAAGACACACACAGAAGCCCAAGAGGAAGGGCCCAGGGTCAAAGAGGCTGGCTGGGGAGACACATGGGGAGAGACTCCGTTGACAGACACAGATAGTTGAGTTATAATAGCAGCTACTAGCAGCTAATGTTGATTTATTATGTACTTCCTATGTGCTAAGCACCCTCTAAATGCTTAATGATTATCTCACTTAAACCACACATCAACCCTTTTGAAGGGTTGTATCCCTTTTTTGTATCCCTTATTTATATATAGGGAGGATAAGTAACTAGGTGGTGCCAAGGTTCAAGTCTGGCCCAAGTTCCCATACCCTTAACCACTGTGCCCCGCTGCTGGCAAAGGAAGCCAAAGCAACACCAGGAACATAGAACCTAGAATCTTCCTTCCCTTGTGAATCTTCCTGCCAGGTCCTCAGGTAAGCATTTCAACTTTGCAAGCTAATCTTCTGGGGAGAGAAGTAGATAAAAAGGAAATCATTTTGCTAGGGCTACCAAAATAAAGCACCACAAACTCAGTTGCTTAAACAACAGAAGTGTATTGTTTCCCAGTTCTGGAGAATAGAAGTCCAAGGTCAAGGTGTTGTCAGAGTTTGTTTCTTTTGTTGGCCATTAGAAAAAATCTGTTGCAAGCCTCTTGCCCAGCTTCTGGTCGTTTACTGGAAAGCTTCGGCATTCCTTTGGCAAATAGACACATCACTCGATCTCTTTCTTCATGTTCACGTGACATTATCACGATGTGCATGTCTGTCTCCAAATTTCCCCTTTTTTCAAGGAAATAGTCATATTGGATAGGAGCCCACCTACTCTGGGGCCCACCTTACTCCAGTCATGTTGAGTTAGGGGCCACATCTTAACTAATTCCATCTGCACTGGCTCTGATTTCAAATAAGGTCACATTCCAAGATACTCAGGGTTAGGGCTTCAACATTTGAATTTGATAGGGGGCCCAACTCAAGCCATAAGAGAAAGCAAAAATCTTTCTGGAACCAAATCCAAATCTGTAGATCCTAAAGATATCAAACA
This sequence comes from Micronycteris hirsuta, assembly GCA_004026765.1. Classification (NCBI taxonomy): domain Eukaryota; kingdom Metazoa; phylum Chordata; class Mammalia; order Chiroptera; family Phyllostomidae; genus Micronycteris; species Micronycteris hirsuta. Next base: position 4,885 of record PVJI01030965.1, read on the forward strand.
TACTTCCTTGGGCAGGGCCGACCTGCCATACAGTATACACTAAATAAGAAGCTCCCCTTTATCCAGGACTTTAGAAACTATTATCTATGATATATTGGGTTGACCAAAAAGTCTGTATGTTTTTTTTCTGTAAAATAAAGACATATTTTTTATTTTCACCAATAACTTTATTGACTTGGATATTTTGAGTACGTCGGCTATCTCCTGTGTGACATAACATTGATTGTTCTCAATTAATGTCTCAATTTGATCACTATCAACTTCAGCTGGCCTACCCGACTATGGAGCATCATCCACCAAGAAATCTCCAGCACAAAACTTCACAAACCACTTTTGACACGTTCAATCAGTCACAGCACCTTCTCCATAAACTGCACAAATTGGGTTTGGGTTTTTTTTGCGTTTCATTTCCATTTTTACTTTTCTTGAAATAATAAAGCATAACATGCCAAAAAATATTGTGTATTTTCTTCCATCTTCCACATTAAAATAACTACACAAAAATTCACCAATTTTGATAAGTTTTTTAAATGCACACTGATATGACAGCTGTCACAATACAATCTAACAAAATTATTTCAAATGAAGTTAAAGATAACTAAGTGCTACTATAGCCATTTTATGAGAAAAACCAAATGAACTTTTTGGCCAAACTAATAGAACAACAAGAAAAAAAGTAGGAGTATGTTAAGGGAATTTTATAATGAGAAGTTTTTTTTTCCTAATACTTAATTTCAATTTTAATGTTTCTCTTTCAGATGTATCTACCATCCAACTATATGGTAGAAGTGTAGCAATTCAGGTGAAAATGATCTTTTGGTACCTGCCACATGCCAGGGTGTAAATCTCTTCTCTTTGAACAGCATTTGAATAAAAGCTTCATTCATTAGTGCAGAGCAAGAAATTAGAGACGACGGATGTGAAGATTTATCTGAACAAAGGTCTAAGAAGTAAAACAAAGAGAGCTGATGTTGTGTATCAAACTGCCTGGGAAAGACATAGTAACCTACTGATTCAATTATTAGAGATTTTCTCACCTCCTTCCACCACTCTGTGTGGGATGGGCCAAGTGTAGAAAAACACAATATCTGAATTCTACGAGAAGTTCCTGTGACCAGGGAGGGGAGGAACAACCTTCCTTAGGGTACAGAATGCAATAAAATATCTTAATTGCAGAGAGAACAGTGAGGACGTTCTTGAGAATGCCAATTCACATCCAATGCAGAATTCAATTTGGTTTAATGTATATCATCCTTGTTTAGAGAGGGGAAGACAAAAAGACTTGGATTCCAGCCTTTGCTGTGAACACCTCATTCATTCTTTTCTTTATGCACTGTTTATTGGACCCTTAGGATGTGCCAGGTATTGTGAAAGCGATGAGTTAGAAAGTCAGATTTAACCGCTCCTCCTCTCATGGAGCTGGGCGACCTTCAACAAGTACTTCTCTTCATGCATTAGTTTCTCAGCCAGGGTAAAAATAGAAAATTGAATTTCCCTAAGGGATTCAATTCATTCCAACAGACACCTACCCAGCCCTTTGTTTGATGCCAGACAGTGTGCTCAGGGACAGCAGTCCAGCGAACAAGAAAGCGGGGTGGAATCTGTGATGAGTTAGATGAGCTGCTGCCTTGGAGGACCGGAAGTAGGGTGGGGAGGGCGCACGTGTAGATGACAGATCCGTGCGCAACAGAGGCACAGGCACCAAGCAAAGAAGGGACTTGGCCTGAGCGCCGAGGGAGAGCAGGGCAAGTCCCCAGGAAAGTGATTCGCACCCTTTACGCTGGGCCTTGGAGGAAGGGACGCGTCCTCTGGTGAAGAACTGAGGACAGCCAGCCCCATGCCAAGTTGGAGAGAAAGGCCCACAACAAAGACAGTGCTGTCAGCAGCACAGCGTCTGTCCGCTAGGGCTTTCATCTGAGCTCAGGAGCTCAGACCCGCGGGGGAGGGGGGGCGTCAGGAACAGCTGCGCTCCAGGGGCCATCAGAGAAGTTCAGATAAGGCAATACTTCCAAGTTAAAATAGTGACATGGGGCAGGCGTGGTGAGAAAGGGCACGTGACCTAAACCAGCCGGCCACTGCTCAGCTCCGCCCAGTTGTTGCCTCGCAGGAAAGTTGGAGCAGCCAGATTTGGGGATTTTTCAGCAAGGCTACAATATATACATATTAACGGGGAGCTGAATAGGCCGCACCAAAATGTGCCACTTTGGCGTGCGAATTATTTTAAGCTGAAGGCAATCAAGACTCAGCAGGCTCAAGAAAAACTTTTCTTTCTCCCCTAGTTGCCTAAAAGAATTTAGAAGGGCTGGGCAGAAAGAGATCTATTACCAAGGATAGCTGTTTATCTGAAAAACGTACCTGCATGGCCAGGCAAACCTCTAGTTACCAAACATCTGCTCTCACTGCCCCGTGAGTTACTCTCCCCACTTTGCAGGCCCAGACACCCGTGTCCTTCCTTAGCTCAGGATGGCATATAAGTCTGAATTGCCCGACTGCCCTTGAGTACCATATCTTTGGGGCTCCTGTTCATATGAAATTAAATTTGCTTTTCTTCTGCTGATCTAGCCTATATCAATTATTAGGACTGCCCCCCAAAAAAACCCTAGAAGAGGAGAAGAGAACATCCCCCCCCCCATAACCTATACACACATACATTTTATATATTTTTTCTCAATGTGAAGTGTCCTTAACACATTGTGCCGGGCAAATAAATCACATCTGTGCCTGCGGACCAACTTCCGAAAGACCCACCGTCGCCTCAGTGTGCGTCAAGAAGAAACTGAGGCTGCAGGAGGCCACAACCAGTCAGTGTGGAGACTGGGGTTCAACTCTTGGGCTGTTTGACCCGAAGTTAGGCTTGCTGAAGGGCTGGGGGAAGAAAGGAAAGTCACTCCAATTATGGAGCTGGCGGCTGTGGAGGAAAGAGTCAAGAAGCCGTGCAGGCACCAACAGGGAAAAGAGTTGGCAATCTTGGCATCAGAAAATCTAGCAGAAGAATATTTTTAGATGATTAAGAAATACACACGTGCACTCACATGTGAATGGTGGCCAGAGGAAGCAGCAAGGGTGAAAATACTACATCTTTGCTATTGAAAGAGACCAAGGGACCGAAAAGGAACCCTTAGAATCATCACAACGGTAGACACTAAGTTCTAGCGGGTCAGTACCCAACAGCGACTCCAAATACGAAAATGAAAATTTACTACCAGTTAAAGAAAAACACCACCCTGACTAAGATAAGCCTAAAAAACAAAAAAGAAACTGAATTCTGGACTTCCCATACCCAGCCTGTCCTTCAAATCATAATTTCTTTCCATTAATAATTAAAACAACAACCTCCAAGCATATTAAAGAACCTAGAAGTGGCGCTCGGCCCTGTGGGTTCCCACAAGTGAACATTTGCATAGGTCAGAGGAAGGGGCACTTCCAGCAGCCTCCCCTGTTCTCCAGAGAGAACCCAGGGCCCTGCAAAGGTGAAACGACAAGCCCCTGCCCCCTTTCACTGTCTGTGCGTGTGCATGTGTGAACACGCACATGCACGTGTGATCTGTTAGGTGTACGATGCAGGGTGTGGGGGAGTGGGGAGGACAGAAACGCATTGAGAGAAAGTAAAATAGATATTTAGATCTAGTGTAATCTTTCCATTACTTTCCTTTTTGCTAAAGCCATTCCCATCCAACTACTGAATGACGCAGCTATTCTCGGATTACACCATAAAAGAATTTTTTGATTGAAAATGTGTATTGTTTTCAAGGAGGGGAAAGCCACCTACTTAGATGCTGAGCATAAAGCCATTAAGGCTAAGACACAGCAGGATAAGCCTTATTGGGTGTGAATGGAAGCTTGTCTTTGTCAAGCCTTCCCCACAGTCCTTCACTGGGCACCGTCTGTGATTTCAGTGGAAATGAAGCTCTGAAGGGTTCTCAGGGGAAGATTCACAACAGTCACTAAGATAATCTCTTTACTCAGACTGATAAACATCAGGTAGTAAGGGGCTTCCTCGGATGGATTCATGGGAAATAAAAAGGGAAAATAACTTCATCTTCAGTATTTGTGAAAGGCAAGGCCTAAAAATCTTCAAGGGCGCCCCAGGAGACAACCCAACTTCCGTCTACAGGTTTCCTTCTCTTCGATAAATGGTCACTTCAAAGCCTGCTCTGTATGAAGTTAAAAAGCAGCAACCCTTCATTCGAAGCAGTTCTCTGGAGGGGAGAAAAGGAGGGTGAGAAGGAACAGAGCTTTGGACCCCGGGACAAAATAAAGCAAGACTGGTTGGTAACCAACCACTCCCGAGCTTTCCCCACCCGGGCCAGGCTCACCGTGTCCAGGGGGGGTTCTTTCCCCCCACTTTCATGAAGACTGTTTTTCTACTTGACATCTACTTTTAAAGTGCCTCCCTCCACCAACACACTGCATGCTCAAGTCCAAAAGTTCATTCAGTTCACTTTCCAAATACCTTTGTGGCACATCTGCCTGAGCACCTGTGTCAGGTGCGGGCACCCGGGCTGTGAACCCGCCCAAACTTACTAAGTATTGGGCTGGCCAAAAAGTTCATTTAGTTTTTTTCCTTTTGATGGCTGTGGTAGCACGTAGTTGTCTTTAACTTCATTCAAAACAATTTTGTTAACTTGTGTTGTGACAGCTGTCATATCAGCATGCATTTTAAAAAAACTTATCAACCCTGGCTGGTGTGGCTCAGTGGATCGGGCGCCAGCCTGTGAACCAAAGTGTTGCCGATTCAATTCCCAGTCAAGGCACATGCCTGGGTTGCAGGCCAGGTCCCCGGCATGGGTGAGTGAGAGACAACCACAAATTGATGTTTCCCTCCCTTTCTCATTCCCTCCGCCTCTCTAAAAATAAAGAAATTTTAAAAAACTCACCAAAATTGGTGAATTTTTTGTAGCTATTTTAATATTGAAAATGGAAGAAAATATACAACATTTTCAGCGTATTATGATTTATTATTTCAAGAAAGATAAAAATGCACTGAAATGCAAAAATAACAGAAAGGTTTGTTCGGTGTATAGAGAAGGTGCTGTGACTGATTGAACGTGTCAAAAGTGGTTTGCGAAGTTTCTTGGTACTGTTGATATTTCGGCCAAATAATTCTTTGCTGTGGGGCTGTCATATGCATTAGAAGATGTTTAGCAGTACCCTGGGCCTTTACCCACGAGAAGGCAGTAGCGGGAGATAGCCAACATACTGAAAATATCCAAATCGATAAAGTTATTGGTAAAAATGACAAATGTGTCTTTTATTTTGCAGAAAAAGTGTAACAGATATTTTGGCCAATCCAATACTAAGGGGTAAGAAAGGCTTGTGCGATGGATGGGGCAGGGGAAGGAAAAACCCCGACTTCCGGACAGAGAGGGACAGGATGTCCAGGGCCGGGAACTGGCTCCTCCCAGCACTGCTGGCCTCACAAGTCAGGAGGGGGCCAGGGCGTGTGCACAGACTTGATCCACCTGGGCTCACAACAGGCTCAATATTACTAACTTTGCATTTCCTCTTTTCTTTCTGCCCAATGGCTTGTATGTGTGTGTGTGTGTGAGAGAGAGAGAGAGAGAGAGACGCCCCCAAAAAGTCCTGTCAGGAAACAATTGAAGGGCAGGACAAGGCGTTTCTTTGTAACCAAGAAGAGAACACACACAGATAAGTATAAATGAAATGGGAATTTGTATCCTTCAAACATGTATTTCTAAATTATACTATAAAGAAATTAGTAGGAGCCCTGGCTGGTGTAGCTGGATTGAGCGTGGGCTGCAAACCAAAGGGTCACCAGTTTGATTCCCAGTCAGGGCACATGCCTGGGTTGTGGGCCAGGTCCGCAGTGGAGGCCATGTGAGAGGCAGCCACACACTGATGTTTCTCTCCCTCTTTCTCCCTCCCTTCCCTTCTGTCTAAAAATAAATAAGTAAAATATTTTAAAAAAGAAAGAAAGAAAGAAATGAGTAGGAGATGTGGTGCTAATATTCACATTTCATTTCCAGCCTCGAGCTCCCTGGGTGTGAACAAATCTGGGTCAGCTCTTTACTTGGTGCCTGTTACTCCTCCGTTATCTGTCTGCTTTTTTATTACATATATATTTATTTTCTTCAGGAAAATCATAATTTATTTTCATAGCAAATTATCCATGTTTAGTTCTCCCTCAGGTCTCTTAATTCTTTTTTCCAAATATTAGAAAAGCTCTTTATCAGAAAAGTTGATTAGAGTTGTTTATCGAATGAAAAAAATTCTATTTTTCAAGTGTAAAACAAAGTATCATATGAAAACTGTTATTTGGGGAAAAAATAGAATTACCCAAACTAGACCTGTGTAACACACCTTCTACTGCCGTTTACTTCGAAGAGAGATATAAACTCTGCTGTGACATCACACTAACTGAACATTTTTCTTGGAAAATATTTTCCTGTTCTGAAAGAATTTTGACAAACAGCATTTTAAAGGTAAAGTTAAACCACATCGTGGGTCAAAACCAGTTAAACATCCACAATTCGATATGAGTAAATTTAATACAAGAGGACTGAGGAAATTGTCATCACTTTCCTACTTGGTTAAAAAGAAAATTCTACTCAGACCATACACTTGAAATGGGGATTCCTTGGCCATGTAAATCATGTCTCGGTGCAACGAACTGAATATTTGTATTCCCCCAAAGTTCACATGTTGAAATCCTACCCCTCAATGTGGTCTCTCTTTTATTTTTAAGATTTTACTTATTTATTTTTTAGAGAGAAAGGAACAGAGGGAGGAAGAGAGGAAAAGAAACATCAATGTGTGAGAGAAACATCTATCAGTTGCCTCTCACAGGCCCCCAAACGGGGACCTGGCCTGCAACCTAGGTACGTGCCCTGACTAGGAATTGAACCAGCAACCTTTCTGTTTGTGGGATGACACCCAGCCCACTGAGCCACACCAGTCAGGGCTCAGTGTGGCCTTTAGGAGGTAATACAATTAGATGAGGCCAGGAGGGTGGCATCCTCATGAATGGGATTAGTGCCCTAATGGAGTAAAGAGAGAACTTACTTCCCCTCTCTGCTCTCTGCCATGTGAGGATTGAAGGAGAAGGAGCTCATCTGCCAGAGGGCCTTCACCAGAACTCAGAACTCGACCATGCTAGTACCCTGATCCGAGATTTCCAGCCTCCAGGACTGAGAAAATCTGGTGTTTATAAGCCATCCAGTATATAGTGCTTTGCTGAATGACTAAAACATTCAATAAAGCTGCTACAAATTCTACTTGCATCATTTATTCATGGCTATTTTCAAAACACTAATCCATAATTTATAGGTGGCAGAGCTTACTGAGGCTCCATGAAGCTAAAAGACGGAGCTGACTCATCCAGAGAAGGGGCGGAAGCCAGGCCACCATGGAAAGCTCAGACTTGCTCTTCTTGGCTCAGTCCCCTAGTCCACAAGACTGGGAGTATCAAAGGGCCCCATCCTTTCCCTAGGTTTGCAGCTCTCCTAGATGGGAGGACAATTAAACCAAGGCCACAGGAGTTTGTAGAAAAAGAGCCAGAAACTAAAGTCCACGGTCGCAACTGATTCCTTCTCCATCGTAAGTTAACCATTAACCTGCGGCCAAACAAGGACTTTGTCTTTTTCTCCGATGCTTCCCTCTTCTGCTGGGACTCGGCTGCTTCTCCCACCCCTGCCTCGCTCCCAGCTATGGTGTTAAATCTATCAGACAACAGCCTCCCTGTGGCAATCCAGCCAACCCCAACAGGAGAGAAAAAACAGCACAGCGCTGGCAGGTACAGCAGGGAAGCCTTCTGTGAGCCGTCCACCACGCTGGGTGCGGGCCAGGCTGAGTGAGTGCAGGCCCGGCAGCAGATTATCCGCTCAAGCCACAGGAAACCCTCTAAGACGCTTCTCAAACTTGAACTCTCACCGGATCTGGTTAAAAGGCAGATTCTGATCTTTAGGTCTGAGGTGGCTCTCAGGAAATCGCGACGCCGCTGGTGCAGGGACCACACTCTAAGGAGCAAGGTTCTAGAACAGTGCTGTTCAATAGAAATGTTGAGATACGCACATATGTACTTCTAAGTTTGCTGGTAGCTGCATTTAAACCGATGGGAACAGATACTACACTCGATCTTTGCCAGAAGGCCGAGAAGCGATGCTTGTAGCTACATTTAAAAAGTCAAAAGACACTGATAAAATGAACGTTGAGAATACATTTGTATTTAACCCTGTCATTCAAAATGTCATCATTTCAATATGTAATTAATATAGGGAGCTATTTATGAAGTGTTTTACATTCCTTTTTTCATACTAGGTATTCGAAATCTGGTGTGTACTTCACACGTAGGCACATCTCAGTCCCCACCAACCACGTGTCGGGGCTCAGCGGCCTGTGTGACGGGCGGCTGCCGTCCGGGGCAGCGCAGGCCTCCTACATGGATGTCTCACCCCCGGCCAGACTCATCGCGAGCAGCCAACACTGCGGGGAGTAAGAATCCTCATCCCACTGTGCTTTCCTAGTGAGACGCCGGCTAGGAGGTCACGGGCACGTGAAATGGGGACGAGATACGTCTTCTTTTTGGAGGTCTACTTATCCGAAACAGAGAGGCATGATTCCAAGAGGGGAGAAAGGGCATTTGCGATCAGGAGCCTTCTCACAGGCACACTGGGAAGCGAGGGGATCCCGCCAGGTCCGGTGGGTGAAGGGCAGGGCAGCGAAGAGGCCCCAGAGCTGCCCCTG
>PVJI01030966.1:0-13599 GCA_004026765.1 Micronycteris hirsuta
TGAATGCCTCAGCATTGTACCGGAGTCCATAACCTGTGTGAAGACTTTATAAAGGGTTTCATTTTGACACCTCCAGAGGAAGGGATATTTCTTTTTTTAACTTTTGTGCAATAATCCTACCTATCTTTGAATACAGAGAAATTTGCATCTTTCTTCGAATATAGGGAAATTAAGAAAACCTGTGAAATATATACTAGATTAAGTACAATCTGGAAGGAAAATCCTTCCTACCACCCCTGCAGTCTTTCCTTAATTAGGTACAGCAATTTTCCTCATGCCCACCAACCTATTGGCTCAGATCCTGAGAGACATTCCTTCCAGATAGCAAAGAAAGACCAAGGGTAAGCACCCAGTTGCATCTGGCCCATTTCCATGTATTCTGCTAGCCACTCTGTGTCTTCAATCACCTGAGATCTGATTCCTCTTCCCAGTCTTGCTGACTTCCTATTTTCTAGACATCTTATTTAACTACAGCATTCAAGCATTTTCACTTTCTGGCTTGAAGACAGTCTTCTGATTTACAGACCCTCTCTGCTTTTCTTCATAGCACTTCATAATATCTAAAATCACATTATTATTTATTAAATGTCAAATACTTTTGTCCATCTTTTCTCACTAGACACTCCATGAGAGAATGAAACTTGTCAGTCTTGTTCACTGTTAAGTCCCCAGCATCTATTGCAGGGCCACCCACAGAGTTTGTGTTTAATACATATTGGATGGGTGGGTGGGTGGATGGATGGATGGGTGGGTGGATGATGTCTTGACGTTTTCTAGGCTCTGTTCTGGATTGGTTCATGTCCCTGATCAATTTCAAGAGCATACTCTCCATGACCCAGATCACATATTTTACACCCTTGCCAAAGTCTTTGTATATACATTTGCAGACGCAAAAAAAAAAGAGTTCAAAATTTTTTAAATCTGCTAAGAAAGCTCAAGATGAAACTAATATAAGAATAACATCTGGGTGATAGTTGACCAGAAAGGGGAAGCATTGTGACAACTTACAAAACTGCCTCTGGACCATGAATTTTGGGAAAGCGGACTAACCATTAGAGCTACTGCTGATGCCTTTGCCCCAGAGGCACTGGATAGAATGGACAGAAGATGAGTAATTGTTTTCCAGATCAAACTGAATCAATATCTTCCACTCGGCAGTACTTCCAAATACAAGGACCAGGTGTAAATAAGAGCAAAGTACTAACAGTCAGCATTTTCAGCCAGAAGTTTTCACTGGATATAAGCAAATGTAGAGAGATGATAAAGGTCCCTTACATCCAGGATAAGATTTTACTTACTCTTCATAAGGAAACTATCGAGGAGACAATGCCCAATTTTATAGAAAACTAGAGCACAGATAGGCTTATTGATCTGTTTCAGGTCACATATGATGAATTTGTGATTTAAATCCATATCCATGCTCTTTATACTATACCAGGAAAGGTGAATGGATATCATTTAACCTTCAATTCTGATTGGTTGGCAGCAACAGCCTCAGGACCAGTGTTGACAAGGTCTCTGAAACTCCAGCAGAACCAGTGGGAGCCAGCGGTGAGCTTGGCTGTGTCTTCTCACAGCGTGGCAAGGAGGAGTGGCAGCACCCATGCGATGTGCCATCTCTGCACGAGCCGCATCATCGTGAGAGCTTCCAAATCGCATGTCTGAGGTGCTGAGTAATTTGGAAAAGAGAGATACTAGATAAAGGGTTATGTAAGGCTGAGTATAGGTAGTAAACCTGATGAGGTATTTCTTCTATCTAAACAAACACATTCATGCTTTATGAAGCAAGTAGTGGGGACCTCTGTCTGAGTATCAAATAAAGTATTGATTCAAAATTGTATTTCTTTCCATTAATTATAAAGGAGTGTATACTTGTAACAAGTGAAATGGTACTAAGTTCAATAAAGAGTTTAGATGAACTGCCTCCATTACACCAATCTCTCCCATTACCACCTAAATGAATGCTGGCACTTCCTTCCACACCTTTCTCTGCGTCCCTCTATGTTTGCCATGTTCCACGTATGTATGCACAGAGTTTGCTATTAGTTTTTGCAATTAGATCACTCTAGCCATCTGTCTAATTGTTTTTATTTTCCTTAGTATTCTCACCTAATCTTATAGACTATGTCACAGGCTGTAATTTGTTCTACCATTTCCCTATCGATGGACATTCAAATTGTTTCCAGTGTTTTGCCATTTCAAATAAAGCTGTAGTGAACATCCTTGAACACATATCCTTGTGCACCAGTGCTGTCATTTCTATAGGGGAGATTATCAAAAGTGGAATCACTGGGTCAAAGGTGTGCTCATTTTTAATTTAACACACGTTGTCATATTACTTTCTAAAAGTCTGTAGCAATTTATGCTCCTATCAGCAATGTGTGAAAGGGACTTTCCTATATCCTCTTTAGCACTTCTGTGTTGCAATTTCTCTTTTTAATTTTTGCAATTTGAAGAGAAAAAAGTGAGATTCAATTATCGTTTCACTTTGCCTTCTTCTGACTACTAATAAAATTGAGAAGATGTTCGTGTTTACTGATTAGTTGTTTTTTTCTGTGGATTGATGTTTTGCAAGTGTTTTAAAGTTCTCATTCTCTTTCTCTCTCTCTCTCTCTCTCTCTCTCTCTCTCTCTCTCTCTCTCTCTCTCTCATGCATACACACATGTGCACATTCTGGTTTTCAAGTCTTGGCCAGAAGACTTCTTTTTTTCCAAAACTATTTCCCCACAAATAGTTCCTTAAAATTTTTCTATACCTAATGTTTTATTTCATACCTTTACATTTTAATTCATCTCTAATTTTTAGTTTACTTTTCTTTCAGATGAGGTTGCAAAAAGAACACTATTAAGTAATCTAGAGAATACACATAAACAGATCATTAGAAAACAGTACAGAAGGCATGAGGGATACTTACAGAGGGAAGACCTTGGGCTAAACCAGTGTATGAAGATGCGCACGGTGCTTCTTCAAGGTTGCAAGTATGTGTAAATTATCTACATTCTCTCTTTTGTTTTTACTCAATCCATCATTGATATATTTTTAAAGATTTTATTTATTTATTTTTTAGAGGGAGGAGAAGGGAGGGAGAAGGAGAAGGAGTGAAACATCAATGTGTGGTTGCCTCTCACGCACCCCTTACCAGGGACCTGGCCCACAACCCAGGCATGTGCCCTGACTGGGAATCGAATGGTGACCCTTTGGTTCACAGGATGGTGCTCAATCCACTGAGCCACACCAGCCAGGGCCATCGTTGGTATTTCTAATGCTACTCTCTTGTTCAATTCTTACCTCCAATAGTCTTACTTCTGGTGAAAGAATCTCAGTCTCAACACCTAAAATATCAGGCAGGTAACATACATGAGTGAATCCAGCTAATAACAGTATTCCCTGTCTAAAGTAGCTTGCTTCCTATCAATCTCTTCTGATTCTTGCCAGATTATTTAATTTTTAAAGAGAATTTTAAAATATCGATTGTTATGTGAACTTCTCATTTTTAAACATCCACGACTAACTTTATTTAAACAAATGCATACAAACACAAACACACACACACAACATAACACTAGCAGGTGAGGCAAACAGAAAACATTTGTAGGCTTTATTATTTCCTGCAGCTCCCACTTTGCAATCTCAGAGCCACTCCAAATTCCGTTGACTTCCATGTGTCTGTACACTCTGTCAGACTTGTCATCTCACACTACTAATCAGAAGCTGTCTGTTGTCCTGCCTTGTTAATGAATGAAATCTCAAACTCCTACCCTGACTTTCAACATTGTCAGTGTTTTGGTCTCCATCCATCTCTCACAAACAGCCTGTGAAAGTTACTCCCTTTAGGCATCTAACAGAATGTCTTAACACATGATATGCCTAATAAGCATTCATTCAATGGCTGAATGAATGGCTCTTTCAGGAATAATGTGTTGACAGGACTGGGTCTGGGAGATAGAGAGAAGATTGGCATGATAGATAAGACTTAAATTGGGCAAAGCTTGGAATAAAGATGAAAGAGCTTGGACATTATTCAACAGGCAAGAAGTGTAGTAGAAAGCAGGTAAGCCTGAGTTTGAATCCATCTCTTTCATTTTTAAATTGGGTGGTTCTGAATAAGTAACTTAGTGTTAATCAGTTTAAATTTCCTCACTTACTAAGTGAGGTGATGGAAGGTTTTGGTTTCGATCAGGTAAGATACATCTGAGGGAAGAAGGCATTCTCTAAGTAACGTCTTAGAGAATGGATTTGACGGTGAAAGGGCAGGGAACAAAGAGTCTTGAGACGGCAAAATCGTTTTAGAGATCACTGCTTTGGTCAAACTATAAAGTAATGGAGTTGGGGACAAAAGAAATGGCATTAAAAATAAAACAGAAGGAAGAAGATGCAAATAACTATATGAATACAAAATTTACAGGACTTGGTATCCAATTGGTGAGATAAGAAGGAGAAGAAAGATTCAGGGAACATTATGGTTTTAATTTAAGAGACAGGAAATACCTTTAAGACAAGGGCCGGTAGGTGGTTCATTAATATCACATTAGGACATTTATTAATAGCCATATATAGTTAAATGGAAGAAGCGGTAAATGAAAAATGAGCAGAAAACATCTAACTTCTCCCATTCTTTCAGTCTACCCCAGAGAATGCCCCTGAGCAGAGGTTTCATCAGGACTTCCCTTACCATCTAATGAAGATAGAAGACTTCTACAAAATAAATGTTCTTCAGATTTTAGTCTGAAGATCTGAGCCATAGCCTACTTGAGTACCAACACATCATCCCTGTAAACAAGTCGTCTCTGTAAACATGTCCGTCAAATACATTTGGGACTTTTCAGATCAAATATGCATCTTGACAACAGGCTATAATTGCAGCATTAATCTCCATTTTCCTGATTGCTTTCCTCCTCAGCACCGTTGTTGACCTGCCCTCTGAAATCAACATCTGCCTGCCAATCAATGGGGTTTAAATAGTAGAGGTCCTGGGGATGCAAAGGCTGGGAGGAGACTTGGAAATTTAACGCTATTTTGTAGCATATAAAATCTTTGTAAAACACTTTCTAGAATGACACTTTAATATATTAGTCACTATATGTGGCTATTAAGCAGCTGAAAAATATGCTATTAAAATTAATTTTTGACCTATTTCTTTACTTAACATGAATATGAGTAAATATAAAATTACATGTTTGTGGCTCGCATTTCATATCTGTTGGGTGATACTCTGCTAGAGGTAAGACTTATTCCGAGTTAAGGGCTGGTTATGATGGCATGGGAGCTGTCATGTGCCAAAACTCCCTGACATTCTGTCAACCAAATGATCTCTGTCTTCTATTTTCTTATGTAATTAACTCTCACACTCTAGAGTCTAACACTGCAATAAGAAAATAGGTATTGATATCCCACACATTGGTATCCTACAAAAAGAATCATCGCAGTCAACAGGAAGATAAGGAACTCTATCCTGATCTTGCTAACTCTGAGGTAGCACATTGGGGGAGAATGTAAAAATAGGAATTAGAGACAGGGGACCAAAGCTCAGGAGTAACCATAGGGCCTGAGATGTTGAATGAAGTGAACGGAAGTGAAAAAGGTGAAGGACTCATCTAGGCCTGTGTTTAAATGTCCACATCTCCTAGTACTCAATGTTTGGTCATAAGTAAATTCCTTTTCAGTTTCTGAGACTCCATTTCTCAATGATAAAGCAGGAATTAGAATCTCTACCCCACAGTAAATATTGGGTTGGCCAAGAAGTTCCTTTAGTTTTTTCCATAAGATGGCTCTAGTGACCCTAAGTTGCCTTTACTTCATTCAAAGCAATGTTGTTAGATTGTATTGTGACAGCTGTCATATCAATGTGCATTTTTTTAATTATAAAAATTGGTGAACTTTTATATAGCTATTTTAATATTGAAGATGGAAGAAAATATGCTGCATTTTTGACATATCATGCTTTATTATTTCAAGAACAGTAAAAATGCAACTGAAATGCAAAAAAAAATATTTGTGCAGTGTACAGAGAATGTGCTGTGACTCATGGAACATGACAAAAAATGGTTTACAAACTTTTGTGCTGGAGATTTCTTGCTGGACAATGCTCAGCAGTTGGGTAGACCGATTCAAGTTGATAGCAATCAAATCAAGACATTCATTGAGAATCATCAATGTTATACCACATAGGAGATAGCCAACATACTCAAAATATCCAAATAAAGAAAGTTATTTGTGAAAATGAAAAATATGTCTATTATTTTACAGAAAAAACCATATGGACCTTTGGCCAATCCAATATTACTGAACCCCCGTTATGTGCCACACATGATGATGAACAAGACCCATCTTTGACTTCCAGAAGCTTTTGCTCTAGCCAGGGAAGTGGCAGGGAAATGGGCAGTGACTAACGAGCCTGTGTTAGAGTCGACACACTCTGGGCACACACTAACAAGCAGCAAATTCAGTCTCGCAGAGTCGCACCTCTTTATCCTGATCATTCACATTCACATGTCTATATTCAGCACAGCTATCCCTCTTTTGGGAAACCTTCACAGTCACCCCTCCATGCCCTCTGTGTATCCCTCCACTACCATGTGCAATCTGCAGAGTCATTATCTTTTTTTCTTTCTCTGCTAGACTGTGAAATCCTTGAAGGGAGGATTTGTGTTTCCAGTCTCTAGGTCTGAGAACAGTGTAAGTACCAAATAAATATTTTCTCTTTCTCTTTTGTTCCCCTTTCTTCAATTAAAAGTAAGAGTTAAAGCCCTAAGAGCAGATAAGGCTGAGAGAGAAGAGAAAGGATTCGAAACAGAAAGGGCTCAGCACTATTCTTTGTGAAAATCTAAGTTGTAAGAGTAGAGAGTTCTATGTCTTAAAACTGAAGAGAATTTCTCAAAAAGAGGATGGCCAACGATATGACCAAATGCTGCAGAGATTATCAATAAGAATGAGATTGTAAAATGACTGTTGGATTTGGCAGTTGTATTTATTATCTGAATTTAAATCAAAATACTATAGAATGATTTTCCCAGTGACTTCTTCCGTTTTGGCAATGATAAATCTTTGTTTTGTTTTGCTTTCTTTTTGAATTTTTTTTTGTGAGCATTACAAAGATCTGAGGAAAGGATAAGATTCTTTTGCCAAATGAAAACAAAATGTTTGAAGTCTGACAGATGCCTACAGTGAACACACAGTGAACTTCCAGCAGCAGAGGAAGTTGGGCAACTCTTAGCGTGAGCCATGGCATGACTCTGAGCATTGTTAAGAAAACAGCTCAGTTGCTTCTTTCAGATATTTCTAGAAGGTGGCTAAAGCAAAGATTTAAGCAGATGAGAACCTCGCTGAATCACACACCCTCTCTTCTTCCTCATAGACACTATTCTGACCCAAGCATCTTCACCTATCACAGCGCTGTGGTAAGAAAAGAGGCTTGACCTCACCAAGGCTTTATTCTGAGTCCCAGCATTGCTACTGGCTAACCAAGAGCAAGTCACTTCTGAGAGTCTCCATTTCCTGATCTATAAAACATGCCTTCCTGCTACGAGATTATAAGCTCCTTGAGAGGAAGCGCCAGTGTCATTCTTTTTTGTCTCGTGGCTTAACATAATATTTAACGTAAAGTAGGTATTGAATAAGAAGAATTTAAAAGTGAGTTTAGAACCCTGGTTTTAATCCTGAAGTTGTGATATTTACTTAAAATTTTAAAGTGCTTTTAGATCTCAAATAATGGCCAGATATGTTTGTTTAACGCTATAGCCAAATCCAGCCCTCTTACTGTTTCTATAAAGTTCTAGTAGAGCGCAGTCATGCCCACTTATTTACATGTAGTCTATAACTGCTTTCAAGATGCAAAAGCAGTATTGAGTATTCCAATAGAGGCTGTCCAGCCTGCAAAACCTTTAATATTTACTATATGTTTCTTATGGAAAAGTTTGCTGACCCCTTATGTATACTATCGTTGACTTTGAATACCAAGAAAGTATGTTGGATGCGGTCCACAGGGGAACTTGAAAATAGTGAGAGCCCATAGGCATTCTCCTGCCTTTCAGTAATAGCATGAACTGTAGTGGTCAGTAACATAACTTTACTTAAAAACTTCCTTTATCTAGAGGTCTCATGCTCAAGAAAGGTGCCAGAATGGAAAACTGAGAAGTAAAAATCAACCTGTACTCTTAAACACTGACAATTCAGTAATGTCTAGAAAATAGGCCAGACAGCTCACATGGAGAACATTATTTTTGCCTGGCTAATTCCTCTTCACATTCAGGAGCAAGCTGTAACCTCAGCAATTCCAGGAAGCACTCCCAGAAGCACGCCTTGCATGTCTAAATGGCATATTTTCCTGACTGGCTCTCCTTAAGGCTATGGAACCCTCAGGGGATCATCTTCCTGTTCAGAGCATGCAGCACAGTTCCTGGCATGGCATCTGATAGATGCTCAGTAAATGCTTTTAAACCAAATTGAACTGAATGTATGAGAGTTCAGGTTGGACAAAGCCATCTACCTTGGCCTGAGCTGTTCCATTGATACCAACAGGATTGAAGTTTTCCGTTCCAAAATCAGAGAATACAGACTAACTTTCTGAGATCTTTTCCCCACTACTCCCACCACTTTCCAATCTGATAACAAAATAATAATAAAATCATACAAATATCAAATATTTACTGACCACCTACTCTGTGCAGGGCAAACCGACATAATTCCTTTTGGTCTCATAATATAATTCTTTCTCCTATCAGATTCCCTTGAGGTCAGTTAAGATCTCCCTTAATGCTGAGAGCGTGCGAGTCTGCCCTATTGACATGGCCAGATGAATGTCTAGGCTGAGTAGCAGTAAAGGAAAGAAGGCAACCTGGGTCCGTGTAACGCAGTCCTCACCCAAGGATTCAGAGTCAAACAGCAGTCGCCTTAAGTTGGCTGGATGAAACATGCACTAATTAATGATGGCCTTGCTGGTTCAGATAAAAAGTTTCTAATGAATGAATCATTAAGGCACACACTTTAGGACCCTGGAAAATCATAAGCCGTGTAGCATGCCCAGAAGCAATCTTCCAGTTATGTGGCTATGCTTAAATGCAATGCTAATTTCTGAGGGCCTGCCATTTGTAATAGCACTGAGATGAATCATGATGGATTTATGAATGATTCCGCATTGCCCATTACACAAGCCCTCCCCTGGGAAAGTGAGCCATCTTGAGAGCAGCTCCTAACGAGAGGAAATTAAATGTTACTGTCCCTAACCACCAGGAAAAAAAATGTCTGGGGGGTGGGAAGGGGTGTGGATAATTTGGTTGCACACAGTGAGAAGGGAGAGAGACAGGAATCTATTTTAAGCCTTTGTGGCCTGGGGAACCTGGGGAATCGCACTCTCTGTGCTCAAAGCCAGCAGCCCTGTTGCACAATAAATAGTTTATAAACCTCTCCGCAGTGCCTGGTAAAGAGGCCTGCTTCCTGCAAGTGGCCTGCTCGGCTAATCTCGGAAAAGCTGTGGATGACCCTGCAGCTCAGACAGAATTCCTGCTTTCCAACTCAGGATTCTGACCCAGACCCTCAGCCAGGGTACATCAGGAGGAAACCAACACAATACTGTCATTGTTTGTGTTATTTATAGCTTATTGTTTTAAAAAGTGGATGTAACTGGACTCTTTATGGCAAACTTAAGATCTCATACATGAACTTGGCAGGCACTTTTTACCGGAGCATATTTGAAAAACAAATTCAGTATTCAGTACACTGTTCAAGGGAAATGGCAAACTAGCAACCCCTCCTTTCTGATATTATGCTTTCCTTTGTGTCTCTCCAGTGTCTTCTGACATTCACACAGAGGAATTTGGATGAAAGGCCAATAGGCTTTTATTTTCCAACTAACTCCCAATTTTTCTGTGCAAAATCAAGGAAGCAAAAGCTCAAATATCTCCTGTTTGATGGATCTCTGATTTTAACCTCATTTCTATAATGCTATATGCATGTAAAAGATTATGAGACGTGGTAAATACATAATGTAGAATATACAGCAATGTCATCAAATGCTATTTTATGACTTTAGAACAAGACAACAATTCCCTAAATCATACAAAGCTACATTTTTGAGTAGGTGGTGTATTTTGTGTTTGTTTCACAGATCTCAGGTCTCTCAAATGTCTTATCTCAAGGCTGTCTTTAATCAATAAAGAACATTGGTAAAGGTGATGGAAAAGATGAACAGACTGGGATTCCTCCAAGGACTTAAAGTCAATACCAACATCTGTATTATAGCGTGATTTCTGCAAATTTTTAAAAACCACCCAAGGTCACTGACACACACAGTTTAATACCAAGGTGCTATTACATTATTTGCTGCAGGATGGAAGTGAGATCAAATTCCTCTGGGCCTTGAAAATATATGCCCCACCTGAAATGGCTCTATAAATCTGCCAGGTGCATAGCAGGTGTTCTCACCTCTTGCCCTGATTCTTCCACAAACACTTTACAAAGAACAAACAGGAAATATCCTTTTACACTTAAATTTACTGGTTCTACCAAATGCTTATTGCCTCTATGGGGCATTTCTGAAGACTTCAAAGGAAAATATTTCAGCGGTAATGGCTATCAAACCAGATGGCTCAGAAATAGAAATAGAAAAGAAATAGTAACAGAAAAGAAAAAAGAGTCACTTTGACCAAGGCAGCCTTTATTGCCAAGGACAGAAAAGTCAAACTGAATTCTGAATTAAACTGGGGGATGAGAAAGATCAGTTTTTTAAAAACTTTATGTAAAAATTTTTATCTAGCTAATTTTGGGGCTTAGACAGTCTCTGACCTTAGACCTAGAACAAGTGCCATAAAAATAAAATAAGGACCATTAGAAAGACACTCTCAACACCAAGAGTTAGGATTACAAAGGCCGTATTAATTCACAGAAGCATGTGGGGGAAACTTAAGCTTGATTGAAACAAGCACCTCACATTTTCAAGGTCAGCATTCATTTGGAAAAGAAGGAAGATGTTGCAGTAATCAGAAATTATTGCATATCAAAGGAGATATTCTTTTTAATGAGCTCTTTAAAATCCTGGTATCATTATTATGATTTAGTTCTACATTATCTTTATATTTTTCCAGTGTCTGTTGCCCAATCTATTAGTTCTATTACATCCTCAATCACTGTTAATATCTTACTTCATTCTTCAATATACTTTATATTTCCATAGTGCCTTTTATCTCCCAGCACATTGCAAACATCAATAAACTAAGCTACTCAACATCTCTGTGTGGGTAGAAGAGTCCTATTATCCTCACTTTGAAGCTGAAAAAGGCAGGTTCGGTGAGGTGAAGGGACTCGTCCAGCTAGCCAGCAGCAGAGGCAGAAATGGCCTCAGTTTATGATGCCTGGTTGTCTGCTTTAATCAGCAGACATTTTAACTTCCAACCTCTGATCTTCTCAACATGATCACATTGTGTGGAGTGAGGGTTCAATACCGAGATACATTTGAGGAACCAGTCAAATTTGTACAATATATAACCATTTCTACTTCCAATACAATCAAACAAATCAATTTTCACTGAAAAACTTTGAGAGCCCCTTCCAAATATATCAGTCTTGGCTTTTGGGTCTCATTGGGCAACATGGCACCTAACAGTAATTTGGTGAGAACAAAACTGATTTTACTCAAACCTGTTAACAGGTCAAAAAGAAATTAATTTCTACAAAGAAATATCCCATGAAATTGAAGATAGTCTTTGGTGATAATAAAAACTGGCATTCATTGAGCTCTTGAGCTGATGCCTATGTGCATTTTCTCATTTAATGCTTACCACTCAATGGGGGATAACTATTCTTGTTCCCACTTGAGACATTAGAAAAAATGAAAGCACAAAAAAAGTTAAGGCAAATTGTACAAAGTCGGACAGCTCATAAGTAAGGGATTCCACACTCAAAATCAAGTATTCTGTCTCCAAAGTTTCTGCTCTTAACTATTCTGCTTTTAGGCAGTTGCCTGGGTGTGGTGCTGGTTACTTTTTCCCCGTTAGGTACTGTACATTCTCTCTGACCGCATAGTGAATGCTAGTGAGCGTTGTGCCTGCATTATACATCCCACCAGAAACCCTGAGGAGCATAAGAGTAAGGCACACTCCTCTTTCTCCTCAATCACTCTGTGCCCTTTGGTAGATGAGGAACTCACTTTTTAAAATTTATTACTCCCATATTCTAATTTTGGGAGTACAATTTCCCCAAAAAGCACAGGGGACACTTCTTTTCAATTTGATTAGATTTAACTATTGTTTTCTTTATTCTCTCTGAGTGACCCTTTAGATGACCTTGAAATTCTGTACCCCCCCCCATTTTAGTGACATTGGTGAATAAGAAGACCCACAGCTAATCTCTCCATGTTAGAATTTCTGTGCCTCTTGGGATCACTTGCGCATCTTCCTGAACAGCTTTGGTGGGTCAAAAGCCAATAAGACAGCAAGCACAGCCCAGCTGAGGATGAGTAGCTGAAACCAATAGGATTCATGCACTTGATTGATAGCCTACTTCTTCCCATTCTACTCCCCTATTTCAATGGCCAAAACAGTCACCACTTCTATTGTGTATCTTGAGTGTGTACTTTGAGTTTGACATTATGCTCAAATCTTTATATGTATTACCTCACTTATTCCTCCTCCCAATTCTATACCATGGGACTATTATTCTCACTTAAATATGAGAAAAATGAGCCACAGAGGCATTGAATAACTTTTCAAAGAGGGCACTGCTGTAACAGGGTGCAGCCAAGGGGGGGAGGGTGCCAAATGGGGATTTATAATGGGGTCCAGAACTCAGGGCATCCAGGAAATATTAGAAAAAATAGATATGTAGGATATTCTCACCTCCACATGTCTGAGCTGGGGGATGGGACACATGGAGCAGGGCCATTGAGGGTTGTTTCAAATGCAACAATTTTGCAGATAACCTCTAGAACAGTCATTTAACATATCTATAACTTTTAACTGGTTCCATAGATATGTTAAATAGCTGTGGCCGTGCTTTGAGCCAGGGGGATGGGAGTGACTTCAACCCATGATATAACTGTGAGGCAACTCTCTCTGGGTACAGCACCTGCTTAAAAGCTTGCAGATGATTGGCTCCATGCCATGGAGCCACACCTGCCCAGACTTACTATGGCAGCCCAGTAAAGTTGGAAGAATACGGGAGTGCCAGCAGGTGTAGCAATTGTGGGAGGAATCGGAAATGGGCCTGCAGAGGAAGATTGGCGCTGGGATTTAAACCCAGGCATGGCAGCCATGAGGGCTTTTTGGGATCATGTGGCTTTGGCAAAAGTTGGGACCGTGCAGCTTTAGGGTGCTCCATTTTTGCCACATGGCTTAGGAAGCAGGAGAGACTTTGCCTGGAAGAAAAAGGGTGAAAGGATTCTTGCTGGTGGGCCACGAGAAGGTGCCACGTGGTTTTAGATTAACTGAAGATCAAGGTGGCAACACAGCTGATGATGCTGAAACTGAGGGGCTGCCTGAACCACAGACTTCTACTTTTCCTGAGATACAGTACCCCAGACTGGACCAAGGGGAAAAGGAAGGACTGTGCACTTCTGGGTATTCTAAAGGACTTTAGTATTTTCAATGAAGACATTAAGTCATTACTCTA
>PVJI01030967.1:0-13596 GCA_004026765.1 Micronycteris hirsuta
AAAAAAAGAAATTATATGTAGCAAAATAATGGTAATAAAGTGATAAATCTAACTTTATGGATTTGCAATAAAAATTAAATGCTAATGAATATATTTATTAACTCATAATTTCTCAGAAGAAACTTACACTGTAATTCCATAAGCTGGAACTTCTAAAGTAATTTTATTGGAATTGTATTTTCTTGTGGAATTAATTTGAAAGAATTGATATTTTTATGATATTAAATATCCCGTCCACAAATATAGTACTATTTTACATATACTCAGGTATTATTTTTATATTAATATTATCTTTGACAATTATTTTGGTCATTGTTTCATTAATTTCTAGAAAATTTCTACATCTGCTGTAATTATTAATGAAATCTTTAAATTTACATAAATAACACATGCCTATAAATATCTCTTTCTGCCCTGGCTGGTGCAGCTCAGTGGATTGAGTGCAGGCTGGGAACCAAACGGTCCCGGTTTGATTACCAGTTGGGGCACATGCCTGGGTTGCGGGCCAGGTCCCCAGTGAGGGCCATGTGAGAGGCAACCATACATTGCTGTTTCTCTCCCTCTCTGTCTCCCTCCCTTCCCCTCTCTCTAAAAATAAATTTTAAAAAAATCTTTAAAAAAAATAAATATCTCTTTCTGTCTTTCTACCTCCTTCTCTCTCTCTTTACACATGTTCACATACACACATATATCTACACATTTTGAAGACGTCACAGAGGGTATTATAATGGGATTGGCAATTGAAGGGAGGATGGGCATTAAGGAGCAAGTCATAAAACAGCATACTTGCACGTCCTTTGGTGTTGGTTTGCAGTATGTGAAGAGTGTGATTAATTGAACCTGTGCACTAAAGGGAAAATAATTCAATTGTTAAGTCACTTGTCCTTTATTATTTTGACAACTTTTAGATGCTAAGAACTCTTTTAAATATTGAATATGGTAAAAATACAGTGAAAGAATGTTTTCTCTATCTTACTAGGTACAGAAATAGTCCTTTAAGTAGATACTACTTAAAACTGAAAGGAAAAATGTTCTTTATTGAAGGAGAAGAAGGAGTAGAATAGACAAAATATTTTCCTACTTTGGCTATGCAATGCTCACTAGTGGGATTTCTTAGCTTAAACTAAGATTCAACCCCCTATAATCACACCTAGAGCGGTCTACTCAGAAGAGTTTAGGTCAGGAACCACCCCTTCCAGAAAGGCTCTTTTAGCCATTCCCTTTCCACAGGACTTGTCTTCCCAGAAGTCTCTGCAGCCGTCCACCCACAAGCTATTGTTCTTGTCCTCAGGTGATAACTCAGCTGGGAAGTAGTGTGATTCTCATGAGGCTGACGTGGGAGTTGCTCTGGATTAAAACCCTTGGGAGTCAATACTTGTAATAACCCCAATGGCATAGTTTATAGATTGTCCACAAGTGATGTGCTCAGTTCCAGAAATCATTGTAATTAAAGCAATGTCAAATGAATTACTCTCTTAACATATCACCAAAGGGGAAAAAATAGAGAATTAATCCAGTCACATGAAGAGGGAAGAAATATTTGATAACATTCCAACAGATAGTACAAAGTATAAAACATGCAGAAATTATGCCATCTATGTTAAGGATAATATTTCTAATTCCCTCTGCTCTGTTTTTTGCCTTCTTCTTCCCACCACCCCCTCCCCCACACCCTTCTCCTCCTTTTTTTAATCGAACCTGCACCTTTAATTTGTATTGCGTGTTTACCCAATTCAGACCAGGATAGTCATACACACTTTACTCACTTTGGCAGGAATCACCTATGAGAACTACAAGAACTGATACAATTAAGTCTCACTACATAAAACAATCTAATGATTAACTAAAGCCATAAAGGAATCTACAACTGCACATTTGTCTAATTCTTTATTTTGTAAAAGAAATACCAGGTAGAACAAAGCTCAACACTGCTTTGTTCTTCCTTGAATTGGAGCATTGTTCTTCTAATACTTTAACAGTCCCCTAAAGCCAGCTTTCTCCTCCACGTCCCCTTCTCTCTACTGCCTACATCTGGCATCAGTGCCGCTTTCTCTCTTCCCTGGATTCTCTGCTTTTAATCAACTACCAATTTTGCCGGTTTGTACATCACATTTTCTTTATTTTATTTTTCTCTCTTAATTTTCCATTCCTTTATTTTTCATTAAGAAAGACTAATGTAGTATGTATTATTTTTTTAGTTCCAAAAAGCTGTGGGGAGTAAAGAAATGCTTCCAGACAGTGGTATGGACATTTTGAAAGGAGAAGGGAGGAATTACTTCAGTTTTATCCTGTGGGAAAACCAAACTGCCAAATGCTGACTCTTTTCAATGAGGTTCTGAAGTTTTACTCGAGCTGTTCACTCTTCTAAGTGTTCCCTCTGTGTGTTTCTTACCCTCAGGGTTAGCAAAACTATGTACTTGAGGATTCTTTGCCAACAAAATGGTGATTTTACAGTAACTCATTGATATTCTGTTTCCTGCCTTACATCGTGGCTCCCTAAAGGAATATTAGAGTCACTTAGGGGTGTGACCCACTGGCATTCAAACTCCTGACCACAATGGTATCAATAAGGCCTCAAGAATAATGAAGGCTTCATAGGTCAAGAAAGAAAAGTAGCTAAGTTAGAGCAGTATCTTCTATCTTAGTAGTCATCTACATACTATAATATTTTTATAGGAGAGTTTCAATTATTCAGTGATGAATTATATATAGTCACTTATAGCTGAGAATAAGAAAAATAAGGAAGAAAAAATCTCCTTGAAATTAACACTGAAAACAG
This sequence comes from Micronycteris hirsuta, assembly GCA_004026765.1. Lineage (NCBI taxonomy): Eukaryota > Metazoa > Chordata > Mammalia > Chiroptera > Phyllostomidae > Micronycteris > Micronycteris hirsuta. Next base: position 2,780 of record PVJI01030967.1, read on the forward strand.
CCCAACTCCCTCCTTAGCTCATGTGTGAACAGAATTTTGAAACTTCTGAACTGCAGATGACAAAATATTTTTAATAGGCTTCTTCAGTTGACACCCTGTAAAAACTATAAAAATATAGTTTCATTTGTTTCAATTGTTTCCCTAACTTGCCACCTCCATTTCTCTTTTTTTCAGAAATTGATCTTTTTTTTTTATAAGAAGCTGCTTTTATTTGATGACACTTTTGCTCCTGGAGCAATTAATTCTCTGTTCATAAAATCTTCCACCCTGTTTCCTAGTCAACATTTATCTTTCATAAATTCTGCAATCCGTTCTTTTGCTTTTTAAAAAAATCTGCTCAAAATATTATAATAAAAATGGATAATCGCCATCTACAAAAATAAAAAAATATCCAGTGAAGAGATGTTACTGGTAGGAACCCAGAGCATGAGCCCTCCAACTCTGTATTCAAGAGTGGCATACGATAAATTTATTTTATAAAATCACAACTATACAGAAAATGCAATGCGATTTCACATTTTCGGGTAACCATGGAAGCTGAAGGTAGTAACAGGTTTCACTGGGACTCATTCTGGTAAAAAACAAAGCAGGGGCTACACAGTGCCTCCGCAGCAAGCTTCTCTCTGCATTTCTGAGTGGCACTAACTCATGCTGATGCTACAGATGTGCATTTGTGATCCCGAGAATGCCCCTGAATTCAGCGTGCTGGCTTCTCAGCCCCGTGGAGCTCAGTACACAGGCTGTGAGAACAGCCAGAGGAAAGTCTCCTCTCTCGGAAACCAGGAAATAAATGTAATTTATAAAAATTATTGTGAATGTCTAAAAAGAGAATAAGCGAATAACAAACCTGTAATTCTGGGCCCTCCAAGAATAATAAAGCTTGATTTGCAGCACCAAGCCGGGCTCATTTGCCATTTATCTTTGAATTGGATTTTTACAACCTAGATATCAACTGAAAAAACATCCCTTCATTTTGAAAGAAAAACAATGGAGAAATCCAGAGAATTTAATTTATCAGCTTCAGATTGCCTCGCTTTTTGGAGACAGAATAAAAGTAAGAAACCAGATGTCTTATCTCCAAATCTAAGCCTTTTTTGCTCCATCTTACTCTGTAAAAATGGGAAAATTGGGTTAATTTTTCTCTTTGGTTTAATTCGTCCTTTGCAAAGGGTAAATCACTGTCCCAGTACTTCAGTTTGAATCATCAGTGTGTTGACCAAGAGATAATGACTGGCTTTATACTGGCCATGGGTATCCTTGTTCTTCCTTTTTTGAACAGCCCAGGTAGTTCATTACCCCATACATGGTCTGACTCTGTTTCTCTATAACTTCACTTTCAAACCTTCCCCTTGCCCCCTTCAACACCTCCTTGCTGTCCCTTGAACACACCCGGCATGTTCACACTTCAGGGCTTTTGCACTCATTCCCCTCTAAGCTGGTAATACTATTCCTCCCAATATTAACACAGCTCACTCCCTACTGCATTTAAGGTTCCGCACAAATGTCACCTTATCCACGAGGACCTTCTTAACCATGCTCTGTAAAACAGGCCCACCCAAACCCTAAGACTCCTTATCTCTCTTCTGTGCTTTATTTTTCTCCAAAGTCCTTATCATTATTGATATGCTTGGTTTTGCGTGTTTATTTGTTAATTGCATCATCCACTAGAAAGATAACTTCCATGAGCATGGGTTTCTACTCATTTTGTGCACTGTTGCATGCCCAGAACCTAGACCAGTGGCTGATATAGTATTTGCTTACTAAATATTTAGTTGAATTCATTATTAATACTTAATGTTTCTCTCTCATGTGCCCATTTTTCAAATTTCCTTCACTACTCACCACAATATATATCATCACTATCTTTCCTTTATAAGTGTTAAACCTTACTACTGTAAAGAGAGAAATTGAAAACAAGATTAGCCAAGTCATAGGGGAAATTACAACAAAAAGACAAACAAAGCAATAGGTCCTTGTTGAATATGTATACGTTGCAAGAAATGAAACATAAATGCAAATTGTGGTAACAAGCCTTCCCCATAACAAGTTGAGTAAACATCTTAATAATTATGACATCATGCCTTGTATGTTTGTTAATATTGGACTTTCTAATCTGATCATAAGCTTCTTGATGTCAGAGCTGGTGCTACATCTTTGTTTCCCTCAGGATAGTGACTTATACACAGAAAGAGCTAGTAAATGTTTACTTGGTTGACTTGAATTAAACATTACTGAGAAAGTAGGACAAGAAGTACTCCATAAAGTCTTGTATCACTGGAGTCTAAGTGCTCGGAGCAATGTTTGCAGATGGGAAGAAATCAATAAATTTAAAATGAATGAATGAAATAATTAATCAGAGTTAGAAAAAAGCAAAAAAAAAAAAATTAAAGTAAAAGAAAGATGTACAAAGTGACTCATGGCAAAAACTAACCGGAAAGTTTTAAAGCCTAAAACAATGAGACATAAAGGCTCATCAAGAAAGAAACTAAAAACATAGGTAGCAGTATTTCTCCCTTTAATTTTGGTATGGACTCATTACATTTATAATGATCAGTTACACATTGTTAACATTCTTCCATTGGACACTTAGCTATCATATAACTCAGCTCAAAAGGCTTCATTCTTCATTTATGGAAAAAAAAAATAACATGAGCCAAAAACATACTCCAAACCTTATTTCAGTTATTTAACTTCCTTAAACACTGCCACTGGGACTTCACAAATATTTTCAAGAGGCCCAGCTTCCCTACAAGATTGTTAATATTTCAGGCAACCATATTCAAACTCTTGCTTCAAATAATATTCACCTAAAGGAGCTCTTCATACATTCTTTAAACAAAATACTTTTACTGAACATGTCGTAATAATTATTATCAAATTTCCTATGAACAGAAACTTCAAGTCCCAAACATCTACTGTTTAGAAGCACAACAAATATTGATGCAGTGACCCTTGGAAATCCATCATTCTATCAGGCACTTGTTAACCTCTGTAAAAAGAAGATAAGTGTGTATAGTCCCTGAAATAGCTACTTATCCTGAGAAGCTAAATCCCATAAACCCAGCTAAATTAACTCTACTCAAACTGATTTGATCAGAGAATTACCAGGAATCAGAGGCATTTGCCACTACTTGTAAAAATAATATCCTAAACTGCTTTCAAGTTGAATCACAGACAGCAGTGGAATATGAAGGAAAGTATCAACAATGAGCCATTCTGGATCATTCCTTTTGGTGTTTCAAAAGGACTATAGTCTGACTTTGTTCACGCTGTTGTATGTCTAATTGTATGTTGTATGAATAATTATGAAATAGTACAGTGAGGAATCAATGGTAAACTGAAAATTGTTATACATGTGCAATTAAGGTGTTAAAGAATTTTTTTAATTTTTATATATATCATATGTATCAATAGCAAATTACCATTATTTCCCTATAGAGAGAGAAACAGGCAGAGCATAGCTAAGATAAAGCTATTGCACACAACATATTTATAGATTAAAATGGGGTTAATATGTTGGTGTACTTAAGTTACAAAATTATTAATTCTTAAGCTTTGAGAAATTAATATATATTTGACAGATTCACAGAGAAAGGAAAGATATTTGAGGCAATAAGAACAACATAATTATAATTAAACTAACAAAATATAGTGAAACAGGAAATTTTCCAAAAATACCTTCATGGTGTAAAGTTTTTGTTCTTTCTTCATTATGTCATTTATCTCTTCTATTTAAAAAACAATACTATAAAATATATGTCAAGTATTTAATTCACCAAGTAACATGTGCATTATAAAATATGCATGTTTTGATTTTAGTAGGTATAGCCTTTCTTAATTGCATTTATAATAAAATATATTTTTTGCACTCAGTAATCCAATTTTAAACCATGTGTTTTTTTTTCTTTTATAACATTTAGTTTTATGGATGTTATAAAAAAATAAAGCAAGTTCTTTAAGCTATTTTAAAAGCATTCAACATTTTTGCAGCAGGAAGAATATTTATTTATAAACTCTTTTAAGGAGAAACATTTGCATATACTAGGAGATTCTCTCCACTGAACATATAGGTAAGATAACCAAGGAAGGAACATATGCTTTTGTTTACAAATTGATAGTTATTTGAGAAGCTTATTTTACTTCCCTAGTTATATTGCCAATTTAGAAGAGCATAGTCTGCCCTTAGAAGAAGATCGTAGGTTCCACACAGAGAGGTGAAGACCGTCTGGCACGGTGGATGCTACTCGCTGAGAACCAAGAAGTCTATTTCCCTGTACAACCAGAGTGTCATCTCCTTTGGAGCACGACTATCCTGAGTTCGCCCACCTATTGAGGCTCTTGCTGTTTCTGTACTAAGAGAGCATTCTAGAAAGTAATTCAATCCACTGCATAGCTGACAAAGAATTTCTTGGGATCTTCCATAATAATCTCTTCAGCAATTTCTCTTTGAAAACCTGCCTGCTAGTCTCTTCATGCCCAAAGCCCACAAAAGCTCAGTTTACACTGAAATGACAGTCACATAATATTTCAAAGTCAGTTGTGTTCTCCATGCTTCACATCCCTTCAATCCATGTTAGTGTCCCCACTGATAATCTTTCCTCCAAATATATTTGGGAGTCATCCCCTCCTTTTCCCTGACTTATCCAAGTCCTACCTTTCTTGAAAACTTTTTCTATTCTGCTTTCTGGAAATCGCATGCCATGCTTACTAAACCTTCCTCTGAATGCAAACGTTTCACAAAATCTTCCCTTTGTCTCCATTCTTTGGCCTTAACTGAAATATAAACCTTCCCTTGGAATGTTTTTTACACTGAACCCCTTTCCAGGAGAAGCTATTCTATGTTCCATGTTTTATAAACCATTTGACAATATGAATCATTACTTCATTTCCCAGTGCTACCATTCACCTACATTCCTATCCAGCTCCAAAGGTCAATGGAAACTTCTCACCTGAGACAACAAAATTTCTCTAAACCCTAAATTTCATCATTCCCCAAGTCACGGCTCTTTGAACACCTTAATTCCGTTACTAAACCAGGCTTCCATTCCCTTAAACCATTTACATTTGCTGCGCTTACCTCTGTCTTGTCAGCGCCTTGATCTTTATCCTTGTCTAACTTTCCGGGAGCATCCTTGCTATTCTCTGAACATGACAAGCACATTCTCACCACTGTGTTTTTGTACAAGCTCCCTTCTTTCTCTGGACTGTGTCTGTCACTCAGGGTGATTTCAGCTGCTAGTAGCAGGGGGAAAATTGTCTTAAACAATAGAATATATTGGTTCACATAAATAAAAGTCAAAGGGAGGTAAAGATTTAGGGATGGTTGATACAGAGCTTAACATTGTGATAAATTTCATGAATTCTTTCCATCTTTTGGTTCAATCATCCATCATGCTGGCTTCATTCTAAATCTAGTTCTTATGGTCCAAGGACATCTGCCAGTTGAAATCAGAATGAAATGCTTTTTCTTTGACATCCAGAATTGGATTGTCATCACCTTCCAGAAGAGCTATCAATTTCTCTTCCTAGAAACCCTTACAAGGCCCTCTTTTTATCTCATTCCACAGGAAAAAAGTCATAGACCCATTTCTCTCTTTTTTTAGCCTTTTAATTGTTTTTATTACTCAAAAAGTTCCTTTTTTTTTTTTAATTTAGTCCTCACTGGATCACATTTAGGACAAGGCTTTTTTTTTTTTTTTTTTTTTTTTTACTTTATGTAGCTAATACATGACCATATTGATCCTGAAAGACTCATTAACATTTTGAGCTATTTACATTGAGTCTTTGACATTTTGATTCAAAGCTTAAATACCAGACCTGTAGCCACCTACATTTCTCTGCTCCGTGCATTTCCACCATTCCTTTATTGTTGAGACATGGAAAAATGAGACATCAAAACGTCACGGATTTTTAGTAATCAGTTCAGACTCCCAGCAAGGACATTCCCTTTCTGGAAGAATAGTCAGAGATTAGTTTCATGGTAAATTTCATAAGTGTATTAAACTCAAACATCTGAACTGGTTTTTGAGAGCTATCAGGTCTTGATACTAGTACTTGTCAGTGTCTTATCAGGGGTAGCCACTGTGATGTAAGAAAAAGCGAGCAGTAGAATTACACAGTTGAAAACTCCTGGTCTCCACTTCTTAGACATCAAATGCTATTCAGAACGTCTGTTTTGGTGTCTCTGGATAGAAATAAAACCAAGATTCCCTTCCAGAGGACCAAGCCCTCAGTTTAGTTGTTGCACTTCTTCATGTATTTGTACATAATGAACAAAGTCAGGAAGAAGGCGAATGAAGTCCCGGGCCCATGTGCTGCATTTCTCAACCTTTTGTTCATGGAAGGCATAATTAATCCTAGCTGGCCTCTCCTGGTACAGACTATTTGCCATTTCTCATTTAACGCATTAAAATAAATTAAAAACTGAGATGTTTATGGAAGGCATAATACCCTAAGACTAGCCCTACAAACAAAATAGAATGAGGGGAGATAGGGTGCTGTAAGATAATCAGAGCTCAAAACTGAAGAAAGCTGATATAAGAAAAAGAGAATAAAAGTACCAAAGTCCCCTAGTGTATTCAAATGTCATTTTCTTTTAAAAATTAAGATTTAAACAGTAAATACATAAAACAAAAACATTAAATGTAGAGAAAATGGAAAAACTGAAGAGTGGATATTGAGAAAAAAAGTAGAATCATCTTGAACAAGTTTTCAAATAAAGCAGAGTTAGAAAAGAAATAGTAGAAAATAAGATAACTAATAAAATTATAAAGTATTAGAAGTCAAAGAAAATGTACAGAGTGAGAAATAGGAATGTAGTTTCATTCATTGCTAATGAATGATAAAAACAAACAATAAAACTGTACGTCATGAACCCAGGCCCATACATAACCAAAAATGGCCCGTACGTTACACAGTAACCTAAGTCTCCAGTCAGTTTTCCATTGACACACTCTACACACATCAGTGCCTCTACTGAGCCTTGTGATTATGCACTTTTTAACTCGGGGGAGTACTGTTCTCAGGGTAACTTGTGAGACTGGCAAGCCCTAAAGATGAGTGGGGAACCGCCTGCTCATCTGCACTTAGCTGCCCTTCCCTCCATGATGTGCTCACATCTTCTCCTTTCTCTTCAGCGTTCTGACTCCTCAGCCACTCCGAGCAGATCTTTTTGTTTTGTTTCTCTTCTGTTACAGTTATAAAACAGCAATTGAAACTACATCAAAATTCTGTTGCCAAGTCCACAAATATTTTAGCGTCTGTCTCCATCCTTTTCTACTGTTTTGCAGATGGAATTGCTGTCTTATTTCTTGTCCAGAGATAGTTACTGCACCACCAATTAAGGCTTTTTTCTCAATGTCTTCAAATTGTATGCATTTAGGATTTATCCTCTGAGTTGAAATCTATCAAAATGTTTCTACCTGAAAAGAGCTCTCCTTTAATTTCTCTTACTCCTTCAGCTTTAGCTCCCAACTCTGTTTCCTAATGACAAATTTTCTCAAAAAAAGTTTTGCACCTCTGTTCCCAGTAAGCACCCTTCAATTTGCTGTAGCTAAGGTCACTAAGGAATACCATGCTGCTATTCATGGAGCACAATTTTCTTGCCTAAGTCACATGAGTGTGACATGTCTAATTTCCAGGATATTTAAAGGGAAAGAAGTGAACTCCCCTTTTCTCTTTCCTTTGGGCTGGAATGCATTTGAGACGCACAGGCTGGAATAGCCACCAGGGGTCCAAAGATGAAATCACGTGCTGAAATAATAGTTACCTGGCCAACCCTGCACCACGCTCCTCCTGACTACTAGAAAAGATAGAAATGAATTTGTATTTAGTTTAATTGATTGAATTATAGATTATTTTCATCAGAATAACTTAAAGTAAACCTTGACCAATATATTATATTGATATTAGGGACTCCCAAATCTATTTCTCCAGGTCAAGCTCCAAATTCCTATATTCAGTGACCTAACTGGCATGTCTCATAGATATCACAAAATCCGATGCTTAACTTCTGATCTTCATCTGCAAACTTGACTTTGTTTTCACTTTTCATTCTCTGGTACTCACTCAATCACCCACTCACCTTTGGAGTCATGTGGGACCCCTCCCAGTTCCTCACATTCTTGCCCTCATCTGCAACCAGTCTTTTTCTGTCGAGACTTCTCTCTACTTGCACTGCCACCAGCATAGTTCATCCTCCCTCTCACGTGGACTCCTTCAGTGATCTGAGCATGATCTACAAGAGCCTGCATAATACAGTACTCGGTGCTTCTCAGTCTTTTAATGAGACACTCTGTTAATGTCCTCCTGGGCTTCTCTCACTTCCTCATATTGTTGGACTGTTTTTCCTCTCAAAGCCTTTGCCTGAACTTGTTTCTGCCTATAGAACTCTTCTCTTTATCTTTGTCTATGTATTGAAAGTGCTATTCTCCTTCATGACATAGAATTACTTCCAATGGAATCACTTCCTGAATTCCCAGGCTAGGGTGGATTACCCTGTTATTTATTCCTGTGGCCAACACATAATCTACTTTTTTGTTTCCTTGCTTATCTGTTTTTAGCTGCACCAAACAGCACCTATTTATTAGTACACAGTGTGTAAAGTCAGACATCCAGACACGGCGTGACTGGATTCCTTGTTTAGGGTCTCACAAGTATGAGATCAAGGCACTGGCTGGCTGCATTCTCTCTGGAGGCTCTGTGGAAGAATCTGTGGCAAGCTCATTCCTGTTCCTGGCTTAATTCAACTCCTCGTGGTTGCAGGACCAAGGTCCTTGTTTCTTTGCTGTCAGCTGGGGACTACCTCAGCTCTGAGTCTCCACCCACACTCTTTGGGACTTGGTCCCCTCCATCTTGAAAGTCAGCAATGGCACATTGACTCCTCGTGGTTGAATCTTTCTGATTACCCATCAATAATTTAGTTTTAAACAATACATTTAATGTCATAAAATTCTTTATTTACTTAAAGTAATCACCCTCATTTTTTTATCTAGAGTGGCAGAAATATGTCTGTTCTGTTTTTTTGTAGAAAATTAGGTACTTAATGAAAATTTTGACTTCCTATTTTGAAAATAATGAACACTAGATGACAGAGTTGAAAAAAATCCAAATTTTAGATTTCATTTCCAGTATATTTAACTGGGGTTTAAGAGACTTTGTTAAACTGGTATTCTAAATTGCATTCACCTGCTAGCTTATTTTGTAAACTGAGATGTCCTGGTTTATGCATTTGAGAGTATGATACAACGAATTATTTTTAAATACTCCTCTACTAGTAAAAACTTAAAGACAACTTTATCATCAAAGAGGCAGCAAATGAGGAATGAATAAGTAACAATGAAAAATACCAGAGAAAAAAGAAAATAATAATGAGAAATCTAAATAAGACTAGCATGTGCTCTTTCATTTAATGTTTGGTAGAGTCTACCAGTGAAGCCATCTGTCTGGCCTTGAGTTTGGCAGGTTTTCGATTACCAATGCAGTCCCTTACTAGTAATCAATCTATTCAGATTTACTATTATTTCATGTTCGGTTTTGGATGATTATATATTTTTAGAATTTATCCATTTCTTCTGAGTTATTCATTTGTTGGCATATAATTGTTTATAGAGATCTCTTATGATCCTTATTTATTTTGTTGATCCCATGGGTTGTTCAGTAGCAGGTTATTTGTATATATTTGATTTTTTTTTTCAGTTTCCTTCTTGTAATTGATTTCTAGTTTCACACCATTGTAGTTGGAAAAGATGGTGGATATGATTTCAGTCTTCTTAAATTTATTAAGACTTTCTTTGTGGGTTAATTTATCTCTCCTGGAGAATGTTTCATTTGTACTTGACAAGAATCCGTATTCTGCTGTTCTTAGATGGAATGTTTTATATATATCTAGTAAGTCTATCTGGTGTAATGTGTTATTTAAAACCCATGTTTCTTATTGATTTTCTGTCTGGTAATCCTTGCTGTAAGTGGGGTATTATGGTTTGCTACTATTGTATGCTGTCAATTTCTCCCTTTAGGTCTGTTATATTTGCTGTATATATTTAGGTGCTCCTATGTTTGCTGCATAAATATTTATAAGTATTATCTCTTCTTGTTGGATTTACCCTTTTATCATTATGTAATTCCGTTCTCTGTGTTTTACTACAGCCTTTGTTTTAAAGTCTATTTTCTCTGACATAAATATAGCTATTTCACCTTTCTTTTGGTTTCTTTTACATGGCCCATCTTTTTCCATTCCTTGTGTGTGTTCTTGCATCTGAAGGGAGTCTCTTTGTAGGCAGTGTATAGATGGATCTTTATATCTAAAGTTGAAATGAGGATAATGTAAGAAATAATTCTAAAAAAACTTAACTGTTAATTGAGTTTGAAGAATAAGTGCCCTTTCTTATCCTCTGACTAATCCAGGTCTCATCGTGAGAGGTACAGAGAATTTCCTTTGTAGAGAAAAGGAAACAAAAAACAAATTGTCATTTGACCTTCAGAACAATGTCTTCACTTCAGCAATGTACTACCTCTATTTCAAACTATTAATATTTGGATTTGTTTGGGTTTTCCAAATGTTAAATGGTGTATTAGACAAAATCACAGGGAAGCAAAGTTTTCTAAAATGTCTATGAGCAAAAACTAAACAAAACAAAAGAACACAACACATAAGCCATGCTTGAGTGTAAAAGTAACTGCAGGAAAAATAACTGAGTGAAGAGTAATCAAATTTGCATTACTGCCCCCTGAGGTTGACCCAGGAACCTACTAGACCTGAGGTTGACCCAGGAACCTACTAGACCTGAGAAGACAGCACCCTCCAGCAAATCCAGACC
>PVJI01030968.1:0-13594 GCA_004026765.1 Micronycteris hirsuta
TACAGCAATTATTTACAATGCTAATGTTGCAACAGTCATATGACAGACTCTATGTGATCTGGAAAACAAGATTAGGAAGTATAGGACCTAGAGTGGTGTGTTAATGGGATAGAAGTGAAGTGAAAAACAGTAAATTAAAAATACACTATGTATGAGAGAATAAGGGAAACCAGTCAAACAATGCCATTCAACCAGCTGAGCAAAGAAGACTAAACAGAAAGAAGAGAAATACAAAAATACTAGTAAAATGAAAGATGTAAGAATAATGAAAAAAATAATAATACAATATCATGCAAGTCCTCTGGAGTAGCAAAGTGAAATTTGTCTCACTGTCTCAGCTGTTGGGGTGATCCCTGTTTGGAGCCAACTCTAGTCTTTTCACAGTTTCTGGTTTTATTGTCTCACTTGTGGGAATTATTATTAAAAACAAACAAAAAAAATCCAACAACAACAACAAAAATCCCCCTGCTGGCTTCAAACTGGCTAAGCCAGTTGTGCTGGACTTGCTGTTTGCAGCAGGGTGAGGAGGGAATTTGTTTCTCTTTTCTCCCTTCCTGAGCACCACTTGACCTGCCTCTGGCCCAGTTCCTCAGTGGCCTTCTATGCCCAGCCTAGGCCTACTGTCTACCTGTTGTGCAGTCCATGAGTGTACCAATTAGGGACAATTCACACACCCCCTTCTTGCTCTTTGTTGTCCTAGATGTTAGGGGCTCTCAGCAGTCCTTCAGGCTAGTTCAGCCCCCCAGTATGTTAAGTCTTTCTGGTGATTGCTGCCTCCCTAATTGCAGGGCAGTGGTTCTGCCTGTGGCTGCCTGGCTGCCACTGCAGATGCTGTGGTGGGCCTTCTCTGCTGTTTCCTTGGGGACATGGGTCAGGCACGCTCAGTCCCAGGCCTGTGTGTGTGGCAGGACGATCAGCCACAGGCCCTACAGTGGGTGCGCACTCTCCCCAGGGCTGCGGGCATGTGCACAGGGTCTTCCTTGGTGTGCACTCTCCCTGGAGCTAAGGGTGTGAGCGCAGGGTTCTCTGAGCCACTGTGGGAGCACCCCATGGCTGGATGGGGAAAGGGCCTGGCTAGCTGTTGCTGCAGGAGAGTTCCCCAAACAGCTGCTGTGCATCTCTTTCTTTACTTTTTCTTTTTGAAAAATTACTCCTGTTCAAGCCTGCCACTCCATGCAAGGGCCTGGCCTCTTATTCATCTCAGTTTTCCAACCAGACCAGGACTATCCTGGTTAAGGCTAGGCATGGCCCAACTCTCAACTCTCGCCAGCCTACACACAGAGCCCCTGTGTGTTTGCCACTTTGTCCTTTTCCTCTCTCTGCGGCGATTAAAGCAACCAGGTCTCTCCCTGTGCTGCTCCACCTCATTTGGCAGGGGAGGGAACCATTGACTTTACTCTCTCCCAAGAACCCTGCAGCAGACCTGGCTGGTACCAGGACTGGGGCTGCTGCCCCTGTAATCCCTGCACTGGACCCAGGGACATTTTTTGTCCTGAAGCTCTTTCATTACTGGCTGATTTTTCTATGATCTGTACAATTTGGGTCTTCAAATGTTGGCTATTCACTCTGTTTCTCAGAAGATCCGCTAGGTGTATCACCCATGTGCAGGGGGAAGTGGACTCCTCTCTTACTATCTTGCCGCCAACTTTCCTCAATCCCCCACTGAGTTAAGTCTTTCTGGGGACTGTTAACTCCCTGAGCCCTGATGCTCTCTTCTGTGGGGGTACCTCCTCCTCCTTCTTAGTGAGCCAGCTGGGCCACATGGGGGTGGTGGCAGGGTTGAGGCCCAGGCTGTGGAAACTGCTGTGGTGGGAGCAGGGGGTGGGGGCATGGCCATGGAGGCTGCGGGGATGTGGCTGGGGTGGCAGGGCTGGGAGCTGCAAGAGAGTTGCCTAAATAGCAACCATGAGCTTTTTTTTGAATAACATTTTCCTGTTCAAGCCTGCCTCTCTTAGTAAGCACCCAGCCTCTCACACAGCCCAACTTTCCAACCAGACTGGAGACTATCCAGGTCAGGTTCTGTCACAGCCCAACTCTTCTTCCTTCTCCAGGAGTCACTCGGATCCCCAATTTCTCTGGTAATGGCCAGTTGGCGTCTACAGTATCAGTGGGTGAACACCGCCCTGTGGATCTCCCACTTTGTCTTTATTCCCCCCAGCAGCTTCAAGCATCCAAGTTCATCCTGGTGACACTCTATCCTCCCTGTTTGTCAGGGGAGGGAGCTGTTGATTTGGCTCTCATCCAAGGATCTTGTGGCAGGTGCAGGCAGGCACCAGGCAGGGGCCTTTAGCAGCCCTAGTCCCCGCACTGGTCCCAGGTACCTTACTGTCCCAATGCAATCTCCTTACCATCTGTTTTTCAATGTCCTCTACAGTTTTGGTCTCCAACCTTCATATATGCTGGGATTCCATTGGCTGTTCACTCTGTTCCTCAGAAGATTGGCTAGGTGTTCCACCCGTGCGCAGGGGGAAGTGGGCTCTTCTCCCACCTCCCTTGTTTCCAACTCTGGTTTCTTTACTTCTGTAGTTGTTGCATTTCCATTCAACTTGATTTCAGATGGTTCTGAGTGATTGTTGTTCTGTACTTTATAGGATTTTTAAAAAATATTTTATTTATTTTTCAAGAGAGAGGAAGGGAGGGAGAAAGAGCAGGAGAGAAACATCAATGTGTGGTTGCCTCTCATGTGCTCCCTACTGGGGACCTGTCCTGCAACCTAGGCATGTGCTTTGACTGGGAATCAAACCGGCGACCCTTTGGTTCACAAGCTGGCACTGAATCCACTGAGCCACACTAGCCAGGGCTGTTGTTCTGTAGTTTAGTTGTAATTTTGATGTAGTTGTGTGAGGAGGCAAGCCATGTTTACTTATGCCTCCATCACCTATATGCATATTCTAATCATTTGCCCACTTGTGAACTTGATGCTCTGCTTTTTTCCTTTTCATTAATTAAAAGCAGATATTTAGAATTTCTTCTTGACAGAAGTGAACAATATTTTTAATGGACATAGATTGGTTGCATAATTTGTAAAAGTATATAATGGAGATATAAAAAACTTCCTAAGAGAAAAAGCTTTGAGAGTAAAATCAACCCCAAAGCATCATGAATCTTCTGAGAATTTAAAACAGTAATAATGCTATTACTTCTGGTCACCAAACACAAGCAATTCTATGATGCTGTCTACCTGGAGATAGTGCCAAATCCCACAGGTTAAGTGCTCAGTTGCACAAGACTACTACCTCCCAATTTCAAATGCAAATTACAAAGAGTAGATCCCCAGGTTACTCACTACTTTTGTCTGATTTGGCTACAAATCTGATTGTTGGTTCCCACAATCACCTGTTTGTGTTCAGTTAATTTGCTGGAGCAGCTTACAGAACTCAGGAAACACTTAAATTATATTTATACAGATATGATGGATAAAAATGAATGGCCAGATGAAAAGATATACAGGGTTGGGTCTGGAGAGATTCAGAGAGCAGGAGCTTCTGTCCCCATGCAGTTAGGGTGCTGTAATGCAGGAGCTCCAAGCTGGGGAGCTGCACTTTTTTTCAAGATATTCTGGAAAAAAAACTACCCTAGGTACGAGCAAATGCAGACATGCCATTTATTATTCATGTTGTAGGGGAATAACGAGTGGCAGTGAGTCAGGGTGAAATGCTGTGCCCTGCCTCTAGTCTTTGCACTACTTATTGGGTTAGGGAGGGAGCCCTGGTAGCGTATGAAAATGCTACAAGGTTTGATATGTGCAGGGTCCTTGATAAGAATGGAAATACAGATACACACTGTTTTCTTTCCTCCTTATGGCTGCTGTCTAGATGGCCAATGCTATCTGAGGTTCTGGAGGGGCCAAGTCTTGAGTTACACCAACAGGTGCATCACCCCCCTACCAGTACATGGATATGTTTACCTGAAACATACCACCTGAAAACTCCCTGAATTCTATATTTTTGGGATTTTATGGGGGCTTTTATCATGAAGGCATGATTGATTATTAAGTCCATTTCCAGCCCCTTTCCCCTATCTGCAGGATAGGAGTGACAGAGCTAAAAATTCCAAGGTTCTGATCATTGCTTGTTCTTTTTGGTGACCAACACTTATCCAGCAGTCCTCACAGAGTCACTTCACTGGAACAAAAATGCTCCTAGCATTCTTATCACTTAGGTATTTATGAGACATTTAAGAGCTCTGTGTCAACAATCAGGGGGCAGAGACCAATTATATAATTTCTATTATCTTACGAAGGAATTATGCTGTGGTAGGAAGTTTAGAAAAATCTTTAGGAACACTCCTGGCATAGAATAAGGGTCCTAGACCTTCTCCCACTAGGTCACAGGGCTCCTAACTAGAGGGGAGAAGGTGGTCATTCTAAGTAGAGCTGCTCCCAGCAGAGCATCGAGCTGATCCCTGTGCTCCCAGCCTGGCTGACTAGAGATACCTTGACAACACCCAGCTGACTTTCCTCCCTGAATGGAGTCCTACCTTTGGGTCCCAGCCTCAAAATTTCCTGGACCTCGGGGTTCAGGCAGGTGCTCTGCTGCCTGTGGCCCTCACTATTTCTTTGCTTGTATTCTTCCAGATCATAGACTCTTTATTTAGTCTGGTCATCCCACCTCTCCCTCTAGTCTCCTGGGCTGCAAGGACATGCTCCATCAGTCCAAGCTCTTGTACACTATCCTATGAGATGACATATGGTGCATGGGACTGGGACCTTGGGGATGGGCTTCAGTTAGGGTTATGCCATCAATGGGGCTGGTCTCCCCCTTCCACCCCAGTCTTGGGGGCAGTGTCCACTTGGGGTGGGTTTGCGACTTCTGCTGAATGGGTAGATGCCCACGTGGATCATCTCCTGAGCAGTGTGCTGGCTTTCTAGAATTGACAGGACAGGGGCCATTCATGCATCATCATGTGCCTTGGGAGACTCCTCAGAGTCAGGTGCTGGCCCCACCAGGCATCTTCTCAGAAGTCCCTGGGCTCAAATGAGCAGACTCAGGTAACCTCTGCCTATCATCCTGGTGGAGCCTTGACCTTTCTAAGTCCTACCGAGGCCAGTTTTTGCTTTTATTCCTTTTGTAGTTTTAAATGCATCTTGAGCTTCTATTAATTTCTTCATGCTAAGTGCTCTCCTGTGTTACCTTGTTCTGAATTTGTGTCTTGCAATTACATCTTACAGGTGGACTGCACTTTTGTTGTGGATGCTCGACCATGGATTTCCAAGTTCGCCCTTCTGAACAGCACCTGTGCGCAGAACTAGGTGGGGAAGGAGCTCCTGGCTTCTCACAGGAGAAGATTCTTTTCCTCTAGAGAGTGGCAATTTGTCTGTAGTTAGGTCTTTGAAGCACCAGGGGAATTAAAGGCATCTCAGAGCACTTTCTGGATCCCTGTCAGTTTTGTGTTCTCCTGGATTGTTTACTTTCCAGGGAAGTCTCTGACAGTGAATCGTGGTAGAGAATTTATCATTATTATTGTTCGTTCTTTGGCTGTAGCTGCAGAGTATTGAGTAAATCAAGCTTCCCAGTTCATGTGGTTTTTGTAGAGCCCCAGTGGTTCATTCGTATTCTCATTTGTTCATTCATTTGTCCATCCATTCATCCATCCATCTGTTTGTTTGTTTCTTCTCCAATTCATGACCCTCTTCCATTTCACTCATAGGAATGCTGACAATTTTTCCAGGGAAAAGCCACCTGTGTCCCCTCTGCTTACATATCTGTGACCATGCTTATGGTGTGGTGGCCATTTTGAAAGTAGGCCTATCCCAGGATAATACAAATCCCTCTCTACGTTGTCAAGCATGGACAGGATTCATGGCAATTATGTCCTCAGGTGACAGAGGTAGTGTAGAATATTGTGTCCCAACCCAGATACTGACCCCTCACTGACCATTCTGATGCTTTCTGAGGTTGTGGGTACACTCAAGGTCAGAGGTTGACCTGGTGTTTAGATCAAATCCTCAGAACCCAGGGCTCATCAGTATTTCTAAGAGTTCCTATGACTCTGCTATGCCCAGGGTACATTGCTGTGAGAGAAAGCAAGGTGGGCTTAAGACCCCCATCCAGGCCCTATTATACCTGGTCTAGGGCAGGAGGAGACAGCCCTGGAAATGTTCAGGGAACAGATCATGTGGGATGAATGTCCCTGGGACCAATGCTTATGTAACAACAGGTTAAAAAATGTTCTGCCTTCTGTTTTTTGATGACAAAGCAGGGAGTGGGGAGGAGGAGCTGGACAAGGCGCCAATCAGCAGCTCAGGAATTCTGGAGGACAGGGCTGCGTGGGATTACAGTTATGGAGGCAGGCCCAAGCAGCTGCTACCCAACACTTGTGTGCTGCTGAACTCCACGGCTGACATAATACAGCATGTTCCTGAAGGTGCCTCTGCTTCTGGGGCTCACTGTACTGGGGCCTCCTGGCTGCAGTTCTGGCTTTGTGGATATTAATAAGAGCACACGTTTCTTTGTCATGTGTGTGGAGTTTGCTCTGTTTCAGTTCAACCAAGCCCATGTGGATGAGTACGCTTACAAGCTGCTGTGGGTAGGGAGAAGCCAGCGCAAGGTAAATGTTCTTCCCCATCCCTGAGTCTTTACTTTGGCCCTCAAACCAGGCCTGGTTTGGGTAGTGGTGGGGGGAGAATCCTTGGTCTTCACAAAAAAGTACTTTTTAGTTATTTTCAGTAAATAATTTTTTAAAATAAAAGGTATTATTAAAAGTGTTTCAAGTTTCTATCTTGTTTCCTTAATAATTGAAGCCCCTGAAAAATAGGGTAGGGGAAGGAGGAAGATAACAGAATAGAAAGCACGAGCGTCAGATTCAGCTGCAGTGTGAGGGGATGAAAAGCAGCCTCTCAAGTGAGGTAGCTGAAAGAAGCAAGGGCAGCAGAGACTGACAGATAATGAGAAAGACAAAGAGAAGTGGTAGCTGGAAACCAAAAACCAAGATGGAAAAGCATCACAGAGGTGCCTGACTGCAGGCCCTGGCCAGACTTCTGGGAGCCTCACTGTGCTGATCACTGTGGGCCCAGGTCTGGTTGGGAGGTGGCAGAGAAATGTTCTCATGCGACTATCATGCTGGTGAAATAGTGGAAGGATGAGACAAAAATTGTCAGTGCAGGGACCCAGGGCCATGGGGAGGTAATGTATATTGGGGGGGAGGTCAGAGAGGAAGGACACTCCTGGAAGGACCTGGCCACATGGTAGAGGTTTAGGGACAAGAAGGGCAGGCAGCCACAAAGAGGTCTCGGGACAAGGACAAGCCTCAGGTGTCCTGGAGAATGACCTAAAAGTTTCTGGACCTGTGTCACAGAAATTAAGTATGCACAGGGAGGTGGGGCTGGAGCACGTTTACAGCCACAGGTAAGGAGTTAGGACATTATTCTCAGAGTAATGGGAACACATGGGAAGAAGTCATTCATATTCTTTAGCAATATCTCTGTGGATGCTGTGGACATAGTGGGTTCCACAGCCCATTGGCAAGCTGAGACCAAGAGGTAGATATGGCCTCCTGGTTGCCAGGAAGTAGAAGTGCTTGCTTCTGGGTCTGCTTAATGGTAGATGTGGGGTATGGGAGAAACAGTCGGGTCAGTGGCGGGTCCAAAGTTTCAGCCTTTGAGCACGTGAAAGTAGTAACTCTAACACTGAAAAGATAATGTGGTAAGGTTGCGGGGAGACATGGAAAAATCTAGCCAGAACATATGACGTTTAGTATTCCTGATCCAGCTCTTGAAGGTCAAGGAGGCAGTAGGTTATAGGGCATTAAGGGTAAGAAGAGGTTGGGCCTGAAATAAATATAGGTGTCATTAAAGTCTTGTTTATGCAAACCTTCCCACTGATGTTTATTCTTACCACTTCCTACTTCCTTTGAATTGAATGGTGTTGTCTTCAAGTCACTCTGTCCATGCCCATATTCTGGTTCCCCATGAGTAGTCCTGGGCCAGGTGCCACCTTGGTGGGGATTTGATGTGCAGGGTCCCACCACTGACCACACTCTGGAAGAGATGGACAGGAGGGTGGACCTCACCTGCACAGGGGCACTGGCTTCCCTCAGTCTTTCCCATTTCTTGACATCAGCCTCTTTTCTTGTGTTGCATCTCAGCCTTGCACCTAGGGAGGCCACACAGACTCCTTGGACAACAACACTACTGCTCTTGCCCCAGACTCTGAACCCTATCCTAGCTCAGGGTCTGATGACTGTTCAAGGGGCCTGAATGTGCATGAGTGTCTGTGTGTCTGAGTGTGTTGTTGGTGTGTTGCCAAGTACAAGTGGGTGTCATGTCAGCTGCAGGGATTCTTGAGCCCCAAACAAATTAGCTTTCTAAACAATTCCAGATCAGTCCAGTGAGAGAGGCATGTTCTTGCCAGCAATGATTTCTGGCTAGATTTCTATGTATTTGAGTTCTTCCTGAGTTTTCATGGACCTCTACTTAAGAAAATAAAATCATAACTTTAAAAACTTCTTATAGAAGCCTAATAAACATACAAAGAGCAACTGATTCATAAATATCACCTCAATGAATGTGAGATGACCCTTTTGTGCAGCCAGCTCCCGCAGAAAGAAACAGAGGGTTTCCAGCCCCCTAAGCTCCCCAAAGAAATAGTGCAGCCTTGATGTCTAGTCAGAAGAGAAGCATGCTTATTATTCTATTCTCTATAGAAGCAATAATTCTGTGTGTTCTCCTGGTGTCTGACTGTGATCAGGCATAATATTGATAGACGGGTCATGTGTCAGGTGTGGCTGAAGCATATGCAGGCTCATTGTTGTTGAACTTTCAATCCTATGAATGTGCCCCTGACCCCCCTGTTCATGGTACTCTTAATATCACCCAGTATCAACCATCAGGAGAAGTGTGGCAGGGGAGATTCTAGTTTCGAGTACACATATGGACATCTTTTGTAAGAGAAATAGAGAATATCAAGGAATAAGTGAAATAATAAATAAATAAATAAATGGAAAAAATAAGAAAAAGTGCACCTATATGTATCGTCATTTATAGGCCTGCATTTGCACATACACATCTTTTGCTCACTTTTCTGTTTGATTGTTTTACTCAGTTCAAAGTAAGTATTTCATAGTGGTTTCTGTAATTTCTTCTTGACAGCAGTTTACTTGGATTTATTTAATGGACTTGGAGATGGGCCGCACAATTTGTAAAAAACATGATGAAGACATTGACAACTGCCCCTTGCAAGACGGCCCACGGAAGAAAAAGGTTTGAAATAAAAACAACCCAAAGCATCAAGAACCTTCTGGGGATGAAAAATAATACCAAGGAAGGTCTATGAGAGGAAGCTTAAGAAAGTCTTTAGGACCACTCCTTGAGCAGACTGAGGGTCCTGAACCCTTTCGCCCTAAGTCTCAGGGACACTCTTGGGGTAGAATGAGGGTTCTGACCCTCTCCCACAGGGTCACAGGGCTCTTAGCTAGAAGGGAGAAGGTGGTCATTCTAAGTAGAGCTACTCCCAGCAGAGCATTGAGCTGATCCCTGTGCTTCCAGCATGGCTGACTAGAGATACCTTGACAACACCCAGCTGACTTTCCTCCCTGAATGGAGTCCTACCTTTGGGTCCCAGCCTCAAAATTTCCTGGACCTCGGGGTTCAGGCAGGTGCTCTGCTGCCTGTGGCCCTCACTATTTCTTTGCTTGTATTCTTCCGGATCATAGACTCTTTATTTAGTCTGGTCATCCCACCTCTCCCTCTAGTCTCCTGGGCTGCAAGGACATGCTCCATCAGTCCAAGCTCTTGTACACTATCCTATGAGATGACATATGGTGCATGGGACTGGGACCTTGGGGATGGGCTTCAGTTAGGGTTATGCCATCAGTGGGGCTGGTCTCCCCCTTCCACCCCAGTCTTGGGGGCAGTGTCCACTTGGGGTGGGTTTGCGACTTCTGCTGAATGGGTAGATGCCCACGTGGATCATCTCCTGAGCAGTGTGCTGGCTTTCTAGAATTGACAGGACAGGGGCCATTCATGCATCATCATGTGCATTGGGAGACTCCTCAGAGTCAGGTGCTGGCCCCACCAGGCATCTTCTCAGAAGTCCCTGGGCTCAAATGAGCAGACTCAGGTAACCTCTGCCTATCATCCAGGTGGAGCCTTGACCTTTCTAAGTCCTACCGAGGCCAGTTTTTGCTTTTATTCCTTTCGTAGTTTTAAATGCATCTTGAGCTTCTATTAATTTCTTCATGCTAAGTGCTCTCATGTGTTACCTTGTTCTGAATTTGTGTCTTGCAATTACATCTTACAGGTGGACTGCACTTTTGTTGTGGATGCCCGACCATGGATTTCCAAGTTCGCCCTTCTGAACAGCACCTGTGCGCAGAACTAGGTGGGGAAGGAGCTCCTGGCTTCTCACAGGAGAAGATTCTTTTCCTCTAGAGAGCGGCAATTTGTCTGTAGTTAGGTCTTTGAAGCACCAGGGGAATTAAAGGCATCTCAGAGCACTTTCTGGATCCCTGTCAGTTTTGTGTTCTCCTGGATTGTTTACTTTCCAGGGAAGTCTCTGACAGTGAATCGTGGTAGAGAATTTATCATTATTATTGTTCTTACTTTGGCTGTAGCTGCAGAGTATTGAGTAAATCAAGCTTCCCAGTTCATGTGGTTTTTGTAGAGCCCCAGTGGTTCATTCGTATTCTCATTTGTTCATTCATTTGTCCATCCATTCATCCATCCATCTGTTTGTTTGTTTCTTCTCAAATTCATGACCCTCTTCCATTTCACTCATAGGAATACAGATAATTTTTACATCTCTGGGCCAGGCTCCCAGTGGGTAGTCTTTTGGTAGTGGGTCATTCCTAACACAGGGAAGGAAGATGGGTTACTGAAGTCTCTTCTTCGATGTACACTCACCAGGGCATCTGCACAAAGAGCTGCATAATTGAAAAGAACATCCTCTCATGTTCTCTGAAGAGGCCCATAGCTTTAGGAGAAGCCTCATCCAGCAGAGCTCCCCTAGCTAACGTGGTTGAGAATAAGTTATCCCAGACACAATCTTGTTGTTCCAGCAGGAAAGGGGGTGTCGATTCCCTCTAGTGGGAAATGTCCTGAGCCCTTCTCCCAAATGACTTTTTTTGGGGGAATGGCATGTGTAGGGGTATACAGCATACATACATAGCTCATCAATCAATGTGAAATGCCTATAGTCATACAAAAACAGGTATTATCTATAGATAGTAATTGAAGGAACACAGAGATTTGTCATCAGTCAGAGTCTGTGAAACATGCTGACACCAGAGGGTCCTTAAGACATGTTTCATGAGATAAGGAGTTTACTCCTTATGCCTTGAACTCAAACATCCGGTTTATATCAAAAGAGCTATACAAAGCAAAGCAGCACAAGCTTCAAAGGATACAATGTATATATTAGGCCTGATTCCCACCTAATCCTTGGTGTTAGAGTCGGGTCATATCTGCCATCTGCATTACCTGGTTTTCCAATGAGACTTATTGGCCTTTTTCAAGGCCTGCTCTTGTGGGTCTACAGTCTCTGAAACCACACGGAGTGGTCCCCAACATCTCCCTTTTTTGTTTGTTATGGGGGACAGGGTGGTAAGTCCGATGAAGCCTACTACTTGCTTTTCACATATACGATCCCTGTAAAACAATTTGCATATAAATTTCAAGGCACAAATGATCACAACGATTAGGAGGTATCCTATAGCCCCCATGACGCAGACATGTAAATTTAGTCATTCAAACCAAGTCCTTGGATTGAGCCATTGTAAATTGTCATGCAGAGTTTGAAAGACCTCCTCTTTGGTAAATCCTTTAATGTCCTGAAGTTGTTGACATAGCTCAAACTGGAGTTGATGGATTTGTCCTTTGAGATCAGAGGAAAAGGCCCTTTGAAACTGATGTTGGACCTCCTCCCATGAGTGCTGACTGGAGTTCCACTTCAGGGGGAGTGACACACAACTTAGAGATGCCTGGATCACAAGTGAGTTGTTGGTGGGTGATTTTCTTCCTGGATCTGGGGAGTCTAAAGGAATGGAGGTGGATTGCAGAGCGGGTAGCCTTTTCCATGATAGGGCTTCACCCTCTTTGCCAGCAGCTCCAAGGGTCTTTCTGGAGAGGAGACACAAGCATACCCCCTTTCACAAGTTAGTAAATCGACAGTTCCTTTGTGCCTGCTAAGGGAGGAAAAGTCATTCATTCAATGATTTCAAATTTGGGGGTTAACTGTCTAGTTTGAATTGCTGGATTGACAAGATTTAGCTCAGCTCAAGCTAGTGGGGAGAAACACCTCAGTGAGGTTAATTCTGTGTCTCCTTTTAAAGCAGCAAATAAATTAGTAATCTGGTGTTACCAAGGTTTTAATTAGAACTTTCCAATCCCATGGAGTCATCCCATAGCCATTAGCTATGTCCCCTAGCAGTCTTTTCACTTTTTCCCATTACTTCTTCCTGTTTAGCCCAGGAGGTCTGATCCTTGCCCTCCTCTGAGGGCTCCTCATTCGGCTTTCAGCCTTTAACCCTTGGCTGCCCAGTTTGCAACAGGCAGGGAGCAGTGGGAATGAGGACCAAAGGGGTGGCTAAAAAAACAACCTGAGTTTTAAAAGTGTCATTTTTTCCCTCTGCTTGGAAAGACAGGCCCCCTGCTGTTTCTGAAAGCTGTAATGAGTTTGAGCAGTGAGTTAATTGCCCTATTGTTCTCTGGACCTAGTAGCTCCTAGGTTTAGAATTTGCAGTGTTTCAAAGACTTAGATGCTTAATTTTCCTTATTTTTTTTCACTTCTACTTCCCTTCTTTAGGCATTTACTCCAATGTCCTTTCTTCCCATCCTACACAAAAATGTGGCATTTTCTTTTTTCTTTATTCCTTCTTACCCTTCTCCTGCACAATCCTGCACTTTTTAAAATTTCTTTCTCTTTCTTTTTTAATTCCCTTTTCTTTTTCCCCTTATACAACCCTCCTTCAATTTGTATATACCCTCTGTGACTTACATAGCCCCTATTCAACTTAGAACCTTCACAACTTACACAATCCTTCTTCAATTCTTCTAGCCCATTTTAGTTTACCTTTTTAACACATCCAGACATAACCAAATTTAGACCCACTTTCAATTCTATTTTTTCAAGATATGATGCTATAAGTTATACCTTTCATCACTAAAATGATATATTTTCCCAATTTAATTAAAATTCTCAACCTTTAGTGACAACTAAAAGTAAGTAATTAGCATGCTTTAGATTGACAAATTCATGAAAACATTTCTTAACTTTCAGAAACAGTTTTTTTCCCCACTGGCAAATACATTTACACTTTTTATTCTTGGTGATTACTGCATTCCTTGAGTGTGCTCAAAAGTGAGCTGTCTCATTATCTAGTGCCCTTGACAACTTTAGGGAGGCTGGAGAAGAGGGAGGGAGGAGCCACCAGGCACAGCATGGACTGTTCTCAGGACCAAAGCAGTTCCTGGGCCTCCAGAAAGAGGATTCAGAGTGTTTAAAAGACACATTTTCTCATTGTTTTTCTTCCTGAGCTTTTTACTACCTGAGAGGGGATCGAGATCTTTTTCCCTCTTTAAACAATCAATTTAAATTCTCTCTGAGTAGAATCCTTATGATGTAACAACATTAGAGATATCATTCCATTTACCAGAAGT
>PVJI01030969.1:0-13652 GCA_004026765.1 Micronycteris hirsuta
CCTTGGTGTGTTCCTCCTTGGGTCCAATTTCTTTGGGACTCTCTGGGCTTCCTGGACTTCCTGGAAGTCTATTTCTTTTGCTAGATTAGGGATGTTTCCTTCATTATTTGTTCAAATAAGTTTTTGATTTCTTGCTCATCCTTTTCTCCTTCTGGCACCTGTATGATTCAGATGTTGGAACATTTGAAGTTGTCCTGGAGGTTCCTAAGCCTCTCCTCATTTTTTTGAATTCTTGTTTCCTCATTCTGTTCTGGTTGGATGCTTATTTCTTCCTTTTGTCCCCAGTTGTTGATTTGTGTCTCAGTTTCCTTCCCTTCAGTGTTGGTTCCCTTTATATTTTGCTTTATTTCACTTTGGGTAGCCTTCATTTTGTGACAGAGCTCAATCAGTTCTGTGAGCATCCTGATTACCAGTGTTTTGAACACTGCATCTGATAGATTGTGGCTTAGTTGTTTTTCTGGATCTTTGATCTGTTCTTTCATTTGGGCCATAGTTCTTTGCCTCGGTGGATGTATTATGTTGTAAGGGGGCAGAGCCTTATGTATTTGCCTGGACCTGGCAACCCTCTTTGCTGCATTTTGGTGCTGTCTGTGGAGGGGGAGTCAGAGAGGGAACAATGCCACTGGCTTGCTCTGTGCTACCCCTACTTTCCAAGGAACTCTCCTGTGGGACTGGGAGTCTCTCCCACCTTGGCAACTACTGAAGTAGTTTACAGTTAGCTTTAAGTCTTTAGTTTCTCTTTCAGTCAGCCCTGTTTTGCCTGCGCAGTTTGCTGCCTTGCTGTGCGTCTTTTCCATTCAGCTGCCCATCACTTGTCTCCACCCCTCCTGACAGTCTGGGTAAATGTTTCTTTAACTCCTTGGTTGTTGGAGTTCCATGCAGTTTGATTTTTTGCTCTTCTGGTTGTTTATTGTTTTTAAATTGGTTGTTATCCTTCTTTTGGTTGTGCAAGGAAATGAAGTGTTTCTACCTATGCCTCCATTTTGTCTGGAACTCAGGTGGCTTATTTTAGAGTTTAAAACTAGAAGAACTCAATACAGATTAAATTGTAGCAATTAATGCAGTTGAATTTTAATATGTTGTTTTCATTTCATTATTTTAGAGAGAATTAAATCCTACTTTGAAAATTATCCCTTATGTTATTATTTAAGAACAACATGGAATTAATCTAAAATAATGAAGGAAGATAGTAACTCCTCATTAAATGTCTCTAATATACTTTTTTATTGAAATATTTTTTATTGTTGTTCAAGTACAGTTGTCTCCATTGTCCCCTCACCACTCCACCTCTCTCCCAACCTCAAACTTACACCCTTTGGCTTTTTCCATGTGTCCTTTATACATGTTCCTTGATGACCCTTGCCTCTTTTCCCCCATTATCCCCCTCTCGACTCCTCTCTGATTACTGTCAGTTTGTTCTTAATTTCAATGTCTCTGGCTATATTTTGCTTGCTTGTTTTGTTGATTAGGTTCCACTTATAGATGAGATCTATGGTATTTATCTTTCACCACCTGGCTTATTTCACTTAGCATAATGTGCTTCAGATACATCCATGCTGTCTGGAAGGGTAGGAGCTCCTTCTTTCTTTATGCTGTACTATTCCATTGTGTAAATTACTATAGTTTTTTGATCCCCTCATTTACTGATGGGCACTTAGGTTGCTTCCAACACTTGGCTATTGTAAATTGTGCTGCTATGAACATTGAGGTACATAGGTTCTTTTGAATTGGTGTTTCAGGATTCTTAGGGTATAATCTCAGCAGTGGAATTGCCAGATCAAAAGACAGTTCTATTTTCAGTTTTTGAGGAAATTCCATTCTGTTTTTTACAATGACTGCACCAGTCTGCATTCGCAACAACAGTGCACTAGGGTTCCCTTTTCTCCACATCCTCTCTACCACTTGTTTGTTGATTTGTTTATGATGGCCATTCTGACCAGTGTGAAGTGGTATCTCATTGTGATTTTAATTGACATCTCTCTCATAGCTAGTGATGCTGAGCATCTTTTCATATGTTTCCGTATGTCAACCCTCTGTATGTCCTCCTCAGAGAAGTGTCTGTTCAAGTCTTTTGCCCATTTTTTAATTGTTTTTTCTATCTTCCTGGAGTGGAGTCGTATGAGTTCTTTATATATTTTGGAGATCAAACTCTTGTCTGAGGTATCATTGACAAATATATTTTCCCATATGGTTGGTTCTCCCTTTATTTTAATATTGTTTTCTTTAGCCATGCAGAAACTTTTTATTTTGATGAAGTCCCATTTGTTTATTCTTTCCTTTATGTCCCTTGTTCTAGGGGACATATTAGTGAAGATGTTGCTGTGTGAAATGTCTGAGATTTTCCTACCAATGTTTTCCTCTAGGACTTTTATGGTGTCACGACTTATATTTAAGTCTTTCATCCACCTTGAATTTATTTTTGTGTATGGTGTAAGTTGGTGCTCAAGTTTCATTTTTTTTGCATGTAGCCATCCAGATTTCCCAACACCATTTGTTGAAGAGGCTATTTTTGCTCCATTTTATGCTTCTGCCCCCTTTGTCGAAGATTAATTGCTCGTAGAGACTTGGGTTTATTTCTGGGCTCTCTATTCTGTTCCATTGGTCTATCTGTCTGTTTTTCGCCAGTACCAGTCTGTTTTGATGACAGTGGCCTTGTAATACAGTTTGATATCAGGTATTGTGATCCCTCCTACTTTGCTCTTCTCAAAATTGCAGCAGATATTCAGGTTCGTTTATGGTTTCATACAAATTTTTGAACTGTTTGTTCAATATCTGTGAAATATACCATTGGTACTATCATAGGAGTTGCATTGAATCTATAATTTGCTTTGGGTAGTATGGACATTTTGATGATATTGATTCTTCCAAATCATGAACATGGTATATACTTTCATTTATTTGTGTCTTCCTTAATTTCTTTCTTCAGTGTTGTGTAGGTTTCTGAGTACAGGTCTTTTACCTCTTTGGATAGGTTTATTCTTAGGTGTTTTATTTTTCTTGGTGCTATATCAAATGGGATTTTTTCCTGATTTCTGCTTCTGATGTTTCATTGTTGGTATACAAAAATGCCTTTGATTTCTGGATATTGACTTTGTATCCTGCTGTTTTGCCAAATTCATTTGTTAGGTCAAGTAGTTTTTTGGCGGAGTCTATAGGATTTTCTATGTACATGATCATGCCATCTGCAAACAATGACAGTTTTGTTTCCTCCTTTCCAATTTTGATGCCTTTTTTTTTTTCTTGTCTGATTGTCATAAGTGGACATAGTGGACAACCTTGTCTTGTTCCTGATCTTAGTGGGAAAGATTTTAGTTTTTGCCCATTGAGTATGATGTTTGCTGTAGGTCTCTCATAGATGGCCTTTATTATGTTGAGGAATGCTCCCTCTAGTCCTACTTTGCTAAGTGTTTTGGTCATAAATGGGTGCTGTACCTTATCAAATGCTTTTTCCACATCTATTGATATGATCATGTGATTTTTGTCTTTGCTTTTGTTTATGTGATGTACTACATTTATTGATTTTTGAATATTGTACCATCTTTGCATCCCTGGGTTGAATCCCACTTGGTCATAGTTTTTGATCTTTTTAATGTATTGCTGGATGCGGTTTGCCAATATTTTGTTGAGGATTTTAGCATCTATGTTCATCAGAAATATTGGCCTGAAGTTTTCTTTCTTTGTTGTGTCTTTATCTGGTTTGTGGATTAGGATGATGCTGGCTTCATAAAAAGGGTTTGGGAGTCTTCTGTCATTTTGGATTTTTTGGAATACTCTGTGAAGGACAGGGGTTAGCTCTTTCTTAAATGCTTTGTAAAATTCTCCTGTGAAACCATCTGGTCCAGGACTTTTGTATGTCAGGAGTTTTTTGACTATTTCTTCAATTTCATCTGCTGTTTTTGGTTGGTTCAGGCTTTCTGCTTCTTCTTCACTGAGTTCTGGAAGATGATATTTTTCTAGAAATTTGTCCATTTCACTTCGGTTTTCATATTTCATTTTCATATTTCTTTTCAGTTCTTCATAGTAGTGTCTTACAAACTTGTGTTTCTGTGGTGTCAGTTGTAATCTCTCCTCTTTCATTTCTGACTCAGTTTATTTGGGTCCTCTCTCTTTTTTTCTTGATGAGCCTACTTAAAGGCTTGTCAATTTTGTTTATCTTTTCAAAGAACCAGGTCCTGGATTCATTGATCCTTAGAATTGTGCTTTTAGTCTCTATGTCATTTAATTCTGCTCTGATCTTGGTTATTTCCTTCCTTTTACTTGCTCTGGGCTGTCTTTGTTTTTGTTCCTCAGGTTCTTGTAGGCATAGAGTTAGGTTGTTTGTTTGAAATGTTTCTTTTTTTTATTTTTTTTTTTAGGTAGGCCTGTATTGCTATGACCTTCCCTCTCAGGACTGCCTTCACTGTGTCCCATAAGTTTTGGATTGTTGTGAGTTCATTTTCATTTGTTTTGAGAAACTTTTTGATTTCTTCTCTAATCTCATTCTTGATCCATTCATTGTTTAATAGCAGGCTATTCAATCTCCATTATTTTGAGTGTTTTGGGCTTTTTTCCTTGGGGTTGGTTTCTAATTTCAGTCCCTTGTGGTCAGAGAAAATACTTGATATGATTTCAATTTTCTTGAATTTGTTGACTCTTGTTTTGTGTCCTATCATGTGGTCTATCTTTGAAAATATTCCATGTGCATTTGAAAAGTATGTATATTTAGCTTGTTTAGGGTGAAAGGCTCTATGCATATCAGTTAAGTCTATTTCACCTAGGGCATTGTTCAATGCCACAATATCTTCATTAATATTTTGTTTGAAAGATCTGTCCATTTTTTACAGTGGGGTGTTAAAATCTCCTACTATAATTGTGTTGCTGTCAATATCTTTCTGGAAGTCCTCCAAGATTTTCTTTATGTATTTGGGTGCTCCTATGTTGGGTGCATATATATTTACAATGTTTATGTCTTCTTGGTGGATTCTTCCCTTGAATATTATGAAGTGTCCTTCTGGGTCTCTTTTTATGGCCCTTTTTTTGAAGTCTATTTTGTCTGATATGAGTATTGCTGCCCTGGCTTTTTATTCCTGTCTGTTTGCTTGGAAAATTTGTTTCCAGCCCTTCACTTTCAGTCTGTGTAGGTCTTTTGTCTTGCTTGAGGTGGGTCTCTTGTAGGCAGCATATGTGTGGGTTGTGCTTTCTTATCCATTCAGCTATTCTATGTCTTTTGATTGGAGCATTTAATCCATTTACGTTTAAGGTTATTATTCTAAGTACTTATTCATTGCCATTTTTTGTACCTGTGTTCCTCTCTCTCTCTATTTTCCTCCCTTTCCTTAAGGCAGTCCCTTTAGCATCTCTTGTAGAGGTGGTTTGGTGGAGGTGTATTCTTTTAGAATTTTTTTTTTTTTGGTCTGGGAAGCTCTTTATTTGTCCTTCTATCTTGATTGAGAGCCTTGCTTGGTAAAGTAGCCTTGGTTGCAAGCCTCTGGTTCTCATTACATGGAATATTTCTTGCCCTTCACTTCTGGCTTGGAGCGTTTCCATTCAGAAGTCAGCTGCTAACCTTATCATGGCCCCTGTGTATGTTACTTCCTGTTTTTCCCTTGCTGCCTTTAAGATTCTCTCTTTGTCTTGGAATTTTGCCATTTTAATTATGATGTGTCATAATTAAATGCCCCAAAGAGGCTCTTCTTGAAGTGGGCCTCTTTGGGTTCCTCTTGAATGCAACTCTCTGTGTTTCCTGGATTTGTGTGGCTTTTTCTCTCATTGGATTAGGGAAGTTTTCCATCATTAATTTTTCAAACAGGTTTTCTATCCCTTGCTCTTCTTCTTCTCCTTCTGGTATCCCTATTATATGAATATTATTACATTTCATGTTGTCCTGCATTTCCCTTAATACTTCTTCATTCTTTCTGAGCCTCTTTTCCTTTTCTTGCTCTTTCTGGGGTGTTTTTTTCTGCCTTGTCCTCCAGCTCACTGATCTGATCCTCGGTTTCATCGAGCCTGCTTTTGATACCTTCTACTGTGTTCTTCAGTTCAGAAATTGTATTCTTCATTTCCTCTTGGCCGTCGTTGATAGTTTCTATTTCCTTTTTCATGTTGATAGAGTTTGCAGTGAGTTCATTTTAATTTTCCTGTAGTTTCTGGTAATTCTCTGTGAGCTCACTGAGCTTCTTGATAACCAATGCTTTGAACTCAGTATCTGATAGTTGACTTACCTCTGTTTCATTTATCATTCTTTCTGGGGTTTCCTCCTTTCCTTTCATCTGAGGTTTGTTTCTTTGTCTTCTCATTGTTTGTGAGACTCATTTTGTTAGCCTCTGCTTCTTAAATTGATCTGTTCTGATTCCCTGGGTTTATGGTATGAACTTCTATGGTAGAATACCTGTGAGATTTAGTAGTGCAGTCTCTTTAATCTTCTGAGCTCACTGGTCTTGGACTGTCATTTATGTTGGCTCTCTGTATGTCTTTGGGTTTTGGTTGTTATTGGGTCTTTCTTTGGTGGGTCCTTTCCTCCATCTGGTTAACTGAGGGTCACTCCATCCACCACACCCTGTATTCTGTTGTGCAGGTGTGGACAGGTTGTGTTGAAGCTGATTCTTCTGTGTGAACAAGGTTTTGAGGCTTCTCTCTCACTCTTGTTCAGTTGATTGTTGTGGGCAATTTCTCCACCAATTGGTTTTATTTCCAGGTTGGTCCTGGATTGAGGTTAGTGTGGGTTCCACTTCTTCCTTCATCTTCTTCCATTGTTTTCTGTTGGTGGTTCCTTTGTTGGTGAATTTCCTCTCCCAGCAGGTGTACTGGTGTTCACTGCTCCCACCTTGCAAGTTCTCTGTGGTGTGGTCTGAAGGCAGTGATCTGTCACCAATGTCTTCACAGGGTATTTGTGAGGAGAATCTGTGGAGTCTGGAGCTGGTGAGTTATGGCATGTCTGGGGGTTCTAAACTTTAATGAAGTCCACACAAGTAAGATCGCAAGATCAGTCTTTATGAGGAAGATATTTTCTATTTTCAAAGATACTTGGAAAAGATGTTGATTTAAAAATGTCAAGGGAAATTGAATTTTGCTTCAAATGCTCTTCCAAGGCACTCTAATAAGCTCTTTCTGGAGTTCTATCTGGACCTGGATGGTGTGACTCTGGAAGCTTTGGGCCACTGCTGTGTGTTGGCTGAGAGATGCCAATGTGTCTTCAAGACAGGAAACCAGCACAGTGGCCACACCCTCTTCCAGGACATTCAGAAGACATCCAAGATGACTGAGGTGAAACTCAGGATACCATGGGAGCTGCCATGGCCTTGGAGAAGGACCTGAACCAGGCCCTTCTGGATCTGCATGCTAAAACTTGGCATTTTAATTATGGTGTGTCTTGGAGTAGGCATCTTTTGGTTCATCTTGATTGGGACCCTCTGTGCTTCCTGAAATTATGTGGTTTTTTCCCCTTCTCCAGGTTTAGGAAATTTTCTGTCATTATATTTCCAAACAGGGTTTCTATCCCTTGATCCTTTTCTTTGCCTTCTGGTATTCTTATGATTCTAATGTTGTTGTGTTTTATTTTGTCTTGCAGTTCCCTTAAGCTATCTCCATATTTTTTTAGTCTTTTTTTCATGCAGCTGCTCTACCTGGGTGTTTCTTTCTACCTTGTCTTCTAAGTCACTAATTTGATCCTGTGCTTCACCCAGCCTATTCATAATTCCTTCTAGTGTATATTTTGTTTCAGATATTGTATTCTTCATTTCATTCTGGTTCTTGCTTATAGTTTTTATTTCTTTTTTTCATACTGTTGCAGTTCCTGCTCAGTTCCTTATAGTTGTCAGCAAATTTCTTGAGTATCTTTATAACCATTCTTTTGAATTCTATATCTGATAGTTTGCTTGCCTCCATTTCATTTAGCTCTTTTAGTGGGGAGTCTTCCATTCCTTTTGATTACATGTTCTTTCTTTGTCTCCCCATTTTAGGTGACTCTTTTTGTTGTTGTTGTTTCTGTGATTCTGAATGCTCTGTTTTGCCAGCTGTCTTTGTAGGGTGAACTTCTGTGGTAGGAGTTCTGTGGGACCCGGTGGCACGGTCTCTTTGATCTCCTTGTCTGGATGCCCTAGGGTTGCCCTTTCTTCGGTTTGTGGTAGGAGTTCTGTGGGACCCAGTGGCACGGTCTCTTTGATCTCCTTGTCTGGATGCCCTAGGGTTGCCCTTTCTTCAGGGTTTGTGTGGGCTCTCTTGTTGTACTTGGCTTTACCTGTGGGTGGCTCCTTTGTTGGTGGGTTCTCCCCTCAAGCAGCTTAACTGGTATTTATAGCTCTTACCTTGTCTTGTATGCTGTTCAAAGTGAAATTTGTCTCAGCGCTTGGTGTTGGCTTTCTGACTTCTTTCTAATCAAGATGTCATGTTGCTGTGACACATCATATGTGCATTCATGTAAAACACAACCACTCTGGAGGCTAGAAGTCTGAGATCAAAGTATCAGCAAGGCTGGTTTCTTGCATGTACCTCTTTCCTTGGTTTGGAAATGGTCTGTATCTTTTTGCAATATCCTTACATGGTCCTCCCTCTGTGTATATGCTGAGCCCGTGCTGCTTTTTTGGTAAGCTGGACGTCAAGGCAAGTTCTCCTGGACCCTGGAACACAGTGTTGAGCTGTCAGAGTTGTGGCAGCATTTCTGTCTCTCTGTCTCTAATATATTTAACATATCACAAAGTGGCATGGTTAGCCTAGAAGTGATTATTTTAGATTCCAAACCCTGTACCTTTTCAAACCTCTTGGGATTTAACATGACCTACTAAAACCTGCCAAACTCACTATTCTGCTATAATTAAAGACAAAGCACCTTGAGGTTTCTGAAGGAAAGACAGAACATTGGAGCACAACAACTGATTTAAAATGATGTCTTTCACTCCTCATTATGGAAGCTTGTGAATATATTTCTGTGCATTTAACTTGTGGTGATTTTCTTAACTTCTTAAAAATACAATGTCAACACAGTTCAAATAATCCTATTGCATTTGAGGCCTTTTAGAGTCTTTTATAGATGAAAACACTAACGTGCAATGATTCTTAGTTGCCCATGGGCAGGCTGGTTGGGGCAAGCCAGAATTGGAACTTGAGTACCCTGAGTTTTGGTCAGGTACTCTGAACTCCACTAGCTGAGAAGTAATGAGGAATTTTATTTTATTGCTACTGTCAATAATATACAGTGTTTTCAGAAGCTTCCATGCTCTGTTTAAAGTTCCACTAACCATATCACTGCTTGTCAGCTGTTGGTACATACATAGCTAAGTAAGATGACACATGATTGCTGTGCAGGAAGACAGGCAGTGTATCTTAAAGGAGAACTAGAAGCCCCATCAATTATTTCAGCCTCTAAATACTTGGCATTCCACCAGCATGAGCTCATAGGACCACACAGAATGATTTAGAATTGATTTTAAGTCTCAGTAGCTGAGAACAAGCATGGAAAAGGGTATGAAAAGAGACCAAACCTTGAGTAACTGCTTAATCTTATCATGAACAGGATATATGAAAATGAAAGAAAAGTAGCATTTTCCTGGAGGTATTTTTCTTCAGAAGCAACATATCTAAAACAAACAAACAAACAAAACAAAAAAAACCACACAAACATGCACACACACACAAACCCACAGTGGATTATCTATTAGTAATTCAGCAGTTTATAGAGGATGAAAAGAAAATATGTGAAGATTCACTAACCTTAGGGTGAGGGCTACTGAATTACTACCAATATTCTATAAACAGGCTGATATTTTTATATATTTTTTCCATTCCTGAGGCAAATAGAATCCTCATTTGTCTCAATTCTATTTCTTAGTTATATTAACTTGGAGGTCAATGTACAAGGGCAAATGTATTGGTTAAGTTCCATCTGTGAAAGACAAATATTTTACATTCACATGTTTCCATTACTATTTCACAGGTTTTTATACTTACCAGGCTAATTGAATTGTTTTGGATTAAGTAAGATGGTAAAATTTTAAGCACTATTTTCTTTATATCAAACCTGTCTCTCATTCTAGCAATTTCAATTTTCAGTGGATCCATCCACAATTCCTTGACCTTCTCCATCTCAGTGATCTTCGTCATTGTCCACTTACTGCAGAGTTTGGTGGGCTAACTCTGGGCTTAGTCATTATCAGTTTTCAGTCCTCTGAAATCTTCTATGGTAACAGTTCTCTCGTTACAGGCCAAACACAGCCAGCTGCTTATTTCTTCCTCCTACGTCTGTTCACTCACACCACTAATCTTCTTAATACTTATTTTCCCTATTAACCAACCATTAACCAGTTCTGCTATTCTCACTTTATTCCTAACTTAGTTCATAACGAAAGATAGATGGATATTTCTTTTCCATTACCTCATTTCCTTTCTAATTTTTCTTTCTGCCCCACCTGTTTTATCAATTCCCTATTAAAACTAAAATATAACTTCTCTGTGCCTACATTTGGCTTTCCTGTTTTCGTGAATACTTATTTATACTCTTTAACCATTTATCTATTTAAGGTTTTGCCTCTTTTATTTGGATGCTAATATCTAATTATATGAATTGCATAAATTTAATCTATGCATTAGTATTTTCTTTGTGTAAATTACAAGTTTGTTCTCTCAGAGCTTATATAATTCATATATGATGTATTTTAATTTACAGAAATTTTAAATTTTTACATGGTTGAATTTTTCAACCTTTGTGTCTTGACCAAGATATCATTCATTCTGGTGAAATAAAAGTATTTACTTATACAGTCTTCTAATACTTCTAAAATTTTACTTTGCACTATTTAGTGTTTGAGTCACGTGACAAAACACCTAATTCACGGCACTACATCTTCTCTTTCCAGGATGTCTTAAGTTAGTAAAGATCACAAAGTGACTTTTAATCACCTAGTCCAAAAAAAAGGTCCAAAACAAAACAAATTTTAAATTGGATAGGTGCAAAACCTATGAGAGAATAGGGCTGATTTGGGGATTTAGTCTGATTGGGGAAGTTAGAAACCTGAGGAGGGGAAGGAGCTAAGAAAAAAACAAGATGCCCTATGTTATTTTGATTCAGAGGTGATAGGAAAAATGTCTTTAAGATATTTATTTTTAAACATCTTCTTACAGCTCTTTTCATAAGCTTTTAATATTGAACAATATAATGAAAGGGCTCCATTCCAAATATTATGACATTTTATGCATTCACTCTTTAAAGCACTTCTAAAATGCCAAAAGAGCATAATGCTAATGAGAAAAAGACTATTTTGCTTAGTCTTGACAAAATTAGAATAAAAAAAGATAATCCCTAGTGGGAGGGGAAGTTAAATCTAGAATAATATGCCTAATGAAGAGGTATAGTACGTGGAAGGATATAGATCAATAAGACAAAAATAATGTCCTAATTTTCTATGAATTGTAAAGTGAAAAAAACTCAAAAAAGAGAAAATAAATTTTTAGTGTAAATAGAAAACTTCATTTTCCTAGCTTTCGTACAAGAGTAGATACAAATGTTAAATGTGTTTATAGTTAGAACTATGGACATAATATTTATAAACATCAATCCAGGTTGCTGGGGACTAAATAGTAATGGAAAAATGTGATAAAGGTTATATATTAAAAAAATAGAAACACAAGTCTATACATTTTAGGACTACAGTCAACAATTAGGGGTAGTTAAGCAGGTCTTCTGAATAGAGGATTATAGTTACCCCTTCATAAATATGGTATATAGCTTTAGAATTGAATTAAATAAATTTGTCCCTTAGGTTGTTTAGTTCTTCTGGTATTTGTTAGTTTCAATATCTTGTGTAACTCATGATCTGACAGAGAAGGCAATAGCAGTCAGCATGGCAACCTTAGTCAATTGTGTTCAGGACCCCAGGTCCTTTTATACCAAATTTTCTGGAACTGTAAATTTTGCTGAAGGGATTCATCTATCTGTGAACTCTAGAAATATCTCCATGAGTGCCAGAGGGGAAGTCCTTGATGTCTCATTCTTGGTGGCCATAAGAAGGAGCTTGTTCAATATATGAGATTTCCCTTTTGGGACAAATATAACTCAAAACTTATATTTGCTTGAAAACCCTTTTTCCCCCAGAACAACTAAAAAGGAAAGCACTAAGAGTTGGTAGAAAAGAAGTAATTTAGAAATGGCCTTTTTCCAATGCATTCATGGTGATGAGAGGTTTCAGAAGTTGGTGAAGGAGCTAAGGAAGTGGTCTTCCATGTCAAGTCATAGGGTGATTATGAAAAGATCTAAAACAATAATTTTAGAGATTTTGAAACATATCTTTCCGCCAACCCTGTCTTATTGTTATCAGCAGAAGTGACCCATATGTGCTTATACATGAAACTTTCAGATGACTCTGCAGACCAAAGGTGAGCCTACAATTGAAAGAAGGATCCCTGTCCTCACAGAGTTCAGAAATAAGAGCATAAACAGAATGTATACAACAGGGCAGGATCTGAAAATAGAGTTGGAATACGATCTGTTTCGGAAAATTGAGCAAAGCTTTCCAAAGGACATGGATTCTCCTCACTGATTCATGCACCAAGTTTATGCACTGATTGATTGCCTACAGAATGCTGGTGCAGCCTCACAAAAAGAGTAACAATACCATGTGGTTAAGTGGAAAGGTACATAAGCCAGGTGGTGAAAGACAAATACTATATGATCTCATTTATATGGTATTATTAAGTGGAACCTAATCAACAAAACAAAGAAGCAAGCAAAATATAACCAGAGATATTGAAATTAAGAACAAACTGACAGTAACCAAAGGGGAGGTGGGAGAGGATAATGGGAGGGAAAGGGGGAATGATCATCAGGGAACATGTATAAAGGATACATGGACAAAGCCAAAGAGGGGTAGGATCGAGGGTGGGAGGGCTGGGGTGAGGGGGTTGGGGGAGCAGAAATGGAGACAATGGTACTTGAACAACAATAAGAAAAAGAAAGAAGGGGAAAAAAGGTCCAGATAAATGTAGGTAGATTTGGGAAGCTGCTTGAGGCTTATCCAGTCCCAGATGGAAGAGCAGTCCGTGATAGGTTTGTAAAAAGGAGATGCTTGAGCTGAGTGCAAAAATTGTGGCAGCAGGTGGGGAAGGAAAGGCAGAAATGAATCTATGCAGAAAGCACATTCTTAGCAGAGCCATGAAGAGAAGAAATAGACTTTGCAAGTAGTGAAGAAAGATTGGGAGGTGGGAGCCTAAGGTGATTAAAGACACAGAAATAAGAAAATGTGAATCAGTTGAATGAATACCAAATGAGAAGTCCAGTGTGTTGAAGCAGAGGATGAAAGCTTGCAGCGGGTGTGTGTGTCCTTATGATGAGAATGACAGAAAAGTGAGAGGCTTGAAAGTCATATGGAGAAGTTTGTCTTATTTTCTGCCTAAGGGTGGCCACATGATCAGGAATGCTGTTGAGAATGGAATCTTAAGCATAATGAAAGATGATAGGTAAGGGAATGAGTTGAGGACAGAATGAATAGCAGGGACCCAGTAAAATATTCAGGCCATTTTGATGAGTGGTAGAGCCAATTTGTTCCAAGGTGGCAGTAAGGGGAGGGGATTGTTGAAAGATACTGCACAGGCAGAATAATTTCAGATTGCATATGGCAAGGGGGAAATGTCAACAGAGGCTGGAGTTTCTAGCCAGTTTGTTTGACACATTGAAGTAGAGTGGAATT
>PVJI01030970.1:0-13602 GCA_004026765.1 Micronycteris hirsuta
TTTGCACTAAGGGAATAAACAGGAAATATTATTGAGACTGATTTAGGTCATTTAAATAGTACTCCCAACTAAAGTATATATTATGGTTAAAGGATAAATATAACAGGTCTCACTATCAAATAATCAAGCGTAATAATTATTTTATTACCCTAAAATATACTTTTATATAAATGTATAAACCAGTCATTAGGAATCTACAATTGAATAACATTTATGCCAAATGAAACTCAAAATACATATATAAACAAGTATCACTTGGTAAAAACCCTCCTGATAAATTCTTATTAACTTCCTGCTGTAGACAACAAAATATGCCTCAAGGTTTTTACAGGAAAAAACACATTGTAATTGATATTTGCATTATTCTGTATTAAGAAACCAGAGTTATACGATTCCTACAAAAGACTGTTTTCCCATTTTTCCCAGTATTGCTGAAGAAAGTAATACAGGTAGTTTTTTAATACTAGTCACTTTCTGCACTTCCTAATTTTCTTAGCCTTTCTCTGACGCTAACCAATATTGACTAGCGAATTCTTGATAAAGGTCTCTTCTTCCAGAATAAATTTATCCTTTCATAAAATATTTATTGCACACTCATTATGCTAGGCTCTGTATTAAAGACTGGAAGCCAAGTCAACTCCGACAAATTCCTTGCCTAAGAGCTCATGGTCTAGTAAAGGCAAAAGACAACTGCACTTAAGGTTTCCTATGCATGGTCAGTACAACGGCACAGAAAAAACAAACAAACAAACAAAAAACCTGGAAGGGTTGTTTGAATCCAACTGGAAGGTCAGGTAACAGTTATACTCCATTTCACTAAATGAAGCCTACCTCCTTCATCAAGGAGGTGATGGCTTGCCCTGCTTGGTTTGCACTTCCTTGTCTTGGCAAAACAATGATGATTGAGGTAGACAACATCAAAACATCTCTGGGAAGTACGATCATCATCCTGTTTCCTGACTTTGCAAGGTTTAGCATCACTGAATTTAAACATAGCAGCCTAAAACCTAATCCAAACTGGAAAATACCAAGTCCAGCTGTAAAGAACAGACATGCACATGGTAAGAGAAACATGAACTAGAAATTTACAGCCTGATGCACAAAAATCAGATTTCTAGGTAGAATTTTTTACCACATATTTATTTTTTGGCATTTAGGCATTAGAATAAAAGATGTACCTGAAAGTATAAATGCTTGCAATATTATGTAACAAATTAAAAAGCAAGTTGAATATGTCATAAATGTTCCAAACTGTAACAACACAAAACAAGTTGCCCCCCCAGAAAAACTGAGTACATTGTAAGAAAAACATTTTTGATACTATATGCAAAATTATAATTAACATTTAAAATGCCAATATGCACCTAAAAAATAAAAAGACTTGCCATGTAGAAATGTAGTATGTACATTTCAATTTATAATGTTACTTGCTACGTATAGTACCTCAGGAATGGGACAAATCAGACTGAGTTCCTTCAACAATATGTATATTCTTACGAGTGCTGATACAAAAATCAAAGCTTATTTATTATTTTCTTCCAGTACATTAGCCAGTCTTTAAAAGAAGCCAAATAAATACCAAAAGACTAAAGAAGACAAGTGTCTATTTATGATATTCTAGTTTTATAAATAGTCATTTCAAACAGAAGAGCCTCATTTGAAGGGCAGATCTACCCACGTATTTGATCTATACCGTTTTTCAGACCATTCGTAGGGGAGTTAAATTTTCCCTGGTCAGGGTGACCTTCCAAGACTTATGCACGCCCCAGCCTGCCTCACTCAGGTGGAACGAAGGCAGCGGGATCACCCGGCACAGTTGTTTTCCTCCCGCAGCCCAACGACAGGAGTAAGTAAAGCCAAGCAGAATGAAGATTGCCCAGCCCTTATCAAATGGAGTGGCGGGGAGTTCTAGCAGTTCCCTCTCTCATCAGGGAGTGGCTACATTCAGCAGAAGGCTGAGGTTCCCCAGATTCTACACCCCGAAACTGTGGGTCCTCGACACAAAGCCACTCATCGCCTCTGTGGACTAAGTGATTGTCACTGACTCTGGGGTGGGCAGTAACAGCCGTTTTGTGAAGTTTGATGACTACAGTCCAACCCAGCTGAATGCCGCCTGCGAGTGCTGAGACTTGAAGACTCTTATGAATCTCCCTCCCCCACAGTCATCGCCTCCCAAATGCCAGTTTATGCATTCATTTCCTGGGCAATTTTTCTCTTGTGGGGAAAACAATGGACTCTTTCAATCTTCTCTTATCAACAAAGGGCTCTAAGATGAAGAAACAATCCTGTCCACGGCATCCTTTCCGACTTCTTTGCAAACGATGAGGGGGCGGTGAGGGTAGGTAGGGGCGCGGGCCGAGGAGGGAAGAGGTGGCAGGCAACTCACCTCTTTCAGCTGCTCCAGCTCCTGTTTGAGGCCGTCGTACTCTGCCTCCAGCTCGTCATACTGCTGCTTGAGGGTCAGCTTCTCTTCCAAGACCACCAGCCCGTACTCGGCAGCCTGGATCTTCTCGTGGGTCGTCTCCGTGAGCTCCTTGCTCAGCCGCTCTATCTCAGCCTTGTAATGGTCTACAGTCTGCAACACCTCTTCTGCGGCCATAGCCCCGGTGGATGGAGGCAGGAGGGGGTCACAGGGCAGGGAGACGGATGCAAAGCAGGCAGGGTGAGGGAGAAGGAAACGGGGAGGGAAGGGAGGAAATGGAAAAGCAAACTGTGGCTGGATGAACGAGCCGAGCAATGTCCTGACTGCTCCTCTGGCGGCGGCGGCAGCTACACCACCCGAGAAACTGGCATGAAATGCAACGTGAGGAATGCAGGAGAGAGGTTCAGGGGCGAGGCGACAGCTGCAGCATGTGTCCTCCGGGCCGGCCCCTGCGTGCGGTCAGCGGCCATGCGGCATGGCCCTGGCTGCGGCGGCCAGGGCGGCGAGGGGCTCGGTGTTCTGCTTATTCAGAGACACCGGCCGCCATGTCTCCCGGGCAGCGTCACTGCAGTCTCCGCGACCCCGCGCGCTCAGGCTCTCCTCGCGCTCGCTCGCTCCACCTGCTCCCTCTGGCTGTGCTGCAGCCGGTGCAGAATGATGCAGTCCCGGGCCCACTCCCCCCCGCGAGCTCCTGGCCCGACCGAGCAGGGGGCGGGGAGGCGGATGGAGTCAGCTCACAGGGAGGGAAGGATCCAACAGAAACATCCCGAGGCGCGTCCCACCGGGGGGCGCACAGGGCCACAGCCGACTGCACCACGGGGCGCGCCGGACGGAGGCCGAGGAGGAGGACGCGGCAGGACGTGCGCTGGGAGGGAGCCTCCGCCCTGCCCCGCCCGCCTGGCTGGGCTCGCTGCAGGGCGGGAGATCCTCCCAGAGCGTTTTGCTTGGGTGGGCGTCAAAGCCCCCGACAGTGGCGTGGGCGCCCCTTCCACAGGATCCCTAGCTCTGCAAATTGTCTGGACCCCACGCCTTCCCTCAAAGAAAAGCAAACAGTAACTAAACGGCTTCGGGCTCAAGCATCCTTCTAGTCTGATGTCTCAGCATTCTGCCCTGGCCTCCTGCTCCCAAATGCTCTGCTTCCAAAGCCTGCCAGATGCGCCCCAAGGCGCCAGCTTCCGCCCCCTCTCTTCCTCCCTCTCCCTCCTCCCTACCTTGCCCTGGTTCACCCCATACTCAACAAGCTTATTTCCACCTGAGGAAACTCTTTGCTGAAGATTTGGTCTGAGCTTTCTAGATCCAGTTTATCACAAGATCAGTCCTCAGGGCAAAACATAACCATGATGCATGCACCCAGGAAGCCTCTAGGTGCTATTATTTCTGCCCCCAGTAGGTCTAAGAAAAGCTGCATCAAGTTTCCTAAATACAGCATCAATAATACCCCACAATAAATATGTTTTTCAAGTAACAAGAGTTAATAGTTCTCGAGACCATGCGCCAAGGATTCTGAGTACGGCAGGTGCATTCTCTC
This sequence comes from Micronycteris hirsuta, assembly GCA_004026765.1. Taxonomy (NCBI): domain Eukaryota; kingdom Metazoa; phylum Chordata; class Mammalia; order Chiroptera; family Phyllostomidae; genus Micronycteris; species Micronycteris hirsuta. The sequence goes on from PVJI01030970.1 coordinate 3,951, forward strand.
CAATCGTAACAACAACTCTCTGAGGTAGAAACTATTATCCCCAAATTACAGGTGGTGAAAAGACAAAGTTGAGTGATTTCCCAAAGCCAAGCAATCTTAAGTGATAAAGCCAAAATTGAATCATAACTCCGAACCAGATCATCATGTTGGCTTCACCTTCATTCCTTTCTAATACAAACCCAGCAACTCAATATCATATGCTCTTAAAACAGCCACTTTAGTCAATATGAAGAGTGACGATGAAAGTCACAAGAGGAGGTGAAGGCAAAGTTGGGAAGTGAACAAGAATAAAGAACAGAGAAGAGATGAAGATAGAGAACAAACAAGAGGAAAGGAAGAGAGAGGAGAGAGAGAAGGGCAATTTCTGAGCAACTAGGAGGCTGTGGGATCAACAGACCAAGGGTCTGACCAGTTCCTTCCCTCTGGCCTGGGTGGCACTTAGTCCACAAGTACTTCTCAGTGGTCAGGAGTTGTTCAACAAACACACGTACACACACACTCACACACATGAGTTTTCTGACTTAGAAACCAGGACTCAACTCTCCCGTCATGGTGTCCATGGTAAAGAAAAAAGGACAGTTGCTGATGGTGTGGGGAGAAAAGCACGTGACAATGCCCTTCCAAAGCCTTGACTAATAAATCGCCTCTCCGGATGTGATTTTCACTGCCTCTGAAACAGAAAAGAAAGCTTCCTTCCAGATGCTGACCACTGCAACATACTATTGTCTGGTAAGTGAAAGAAACAAAGAAAAGAAAACACTTGAAACTTGCAACCACCATGAATCCAACCTGGCAAAGAAGCAGAAATAATCATCACATTATGTCACCTGTGCTGCCTTGGCCTCACACAGCAATTGAGAAGCCCTCCTGTGTGCTCCTGTCATGCCCAGCCTCTGTGGTTACAGTGATGAGTGATCAGGAACTGCTGAAGGGAAAGGAAGTCAAACCTGTAATTGCAGTCCGCTAAACTGCCTTCTTCCTGGTATGCCCCGGCCCATCCCTTACTCCACAAAGGATCGTAACACTTGGAGTACATTGCCTGTGTCTCCCTTTCCTTTGGCTGGAACAAAGAATGTAGTTTGCCTCCGTGACTTTCCTTTTTCTAAGTTGCATTGCTGTGCCTTCCCTATGCTCCATCTGTACCATTTTTTCGGACTGATACACTTTCGTTAATAGTCAGTCTGACTTCGTCAGACCGTACACTATTCTAACACTTTAAGGTTTTGCTTACTACAACTTTGATCCTTTCTATGTAGGTATTTAACTTGAAGATAGAAAACTTATTCCCTTATACTGTACACCACGCTCTTCTTGTACTACACAGCTACATTTCTCTTGTTCTCATGTATATGTCATATACCCATGTATAGAAGATACAAAGACAGAGCCCTGGCTGGTGTGGCTGACTGGATTGAGTGCTGGCCTGTAAACCAGAGGGTCTCCAGTTCAATTCCCAGTGGGGGCACATGCCTGGGTTACAGTCTGGGCCCCCAGTGGGGGGCAATCAAGAGACAGCCACACATTATTGTTTCTCTCTTTCTCCCTCCCTTCCCCTCTCTCTGAAAATAAATAAATCTTTAAAAAATATATAAAGATAGAAATATAGGTAGGAGTATAGGTATAGATAAATATAAATATAGGTAGATTTAGATATAGAGATATATCAATGACAAGTATGTAGAAAATCAGTTCTTAAACCATTCCTGGAAGTAGGGTTCCTTCATATTTCTCTTTTTATTTATATGCCATTTATTTATTTTTAGAGAGAGGGAAAGAGAAGGAGAGAGGGAGAGAAACATCAATGTGCAGTTGCCTCTCACACATCCCCTACTAGAGGCTTGACCTGACCTGCAACCTCAGCATGTGCCCTGACTGGGAATTGAACCAGGACCCTTTGGTTCTCAGGCCAATGCTCAATCCACTGAGTCACACCAGCCAGGGCTCCTCCATATTTCTTTATCCTAGCAGCCTCCAACTACCTATGGGAATTTCTTACTTGCAAATATATAGGAAAAATTGTATCCTGTAACTTAGTACCTCAAACCAAACTCTTACCAACTTTGTCAGCATAAATATTGTATTGTCTTTCTCTCATTCAATTATTAAACAGATAGTTGTTATTAAGTACCCAGTATGTCCTAGATATAATAGTAGGCATTGTGAAATCAATGACAAATGAGACATCAATGGTCAATGGTCCCTGACTTCATGGAGCTTCTGTTCTGGGAGGAACAAACAAACAAAAAAGAAACCAAAAAACAGACAAGACAACAACAAAAAAGATAAATTAATACACTAATTCCAAATTGTAACATAGACAGGCAGGATATAGCATAGTGGTTAAGAGAAGAAGCTAGTCGCTGGGGTCAAATCCAACTTAGCCACTTACCAGCCATGTGTGCTAGGTTGCCTCATTCTTAAAGAGGGGATAACAATAAACTACTGATGAGACTGTTGTGCATAGAATAATATTTGACACCTAATAAGCAGCATACATGTTTTGTTTTTTTAATTTTTGAGGAAAAACAGGATAAGACTGAGGTAGGAAAAGGAAACAACTAGAGGATCATTGGAGATCTCTCTAAGAAGTGAAATTTATCTTAATATGGAAAGAACACGAAGGAATTGGACATGCAAAGTGTCGGGGGAGAGCTTGCCAGGGAGAGGGAACTGCCTGTGAATAAGCCTAGAGCAGAAAGAGCTTGGTCAGAGCAAAGAATAAAAACCCGAGTTTGAGGCTCACTAAGCAGGTTAGAATAAGGAATTTGGGTGGCGTACCCCTGAAACTAATATGTTATGTGTCAACTATACCTACATTTTAAAAACAAAAGGATATAGTCTTTCAAAGAGCAAACATTTACAAAGTAAAAAACTTTCCAAGGCAAATGAGTTTCCACCACACAAAAATGAGAACAGACAAGATATTTCTGTTTAGTTTTTAGCAGGCATTAGAAAAATCTTTAGACATCAAAATTATAACTAAACTACTTAAAAGCCAGCATTCAGAACTGCCTGAAATCCAGCTGAATGGAAGTCCTTCAACTAAGGATATAAAGAAGACGCCACATCGAGACTGAGCCGGCAGGTGGGCACCATGTCTAAGTCTACATCAACTTGGCTCTTGCTGTTTGCCCTGCCCTGGGTTCCCTGGCGCTCCACCACCAACCCTACTTGTGGGCCCACCCAACCTGTTTCCAGTGTCAAATGGCCTGTCTTGGTTCATGCCTCAGACTTTCCTAAAATGTCTCAGACAAGCGGCATCTGGCCTTGTCATGCCACATACCTTCCATAGTAGCCCCAGCCCTGGCACTGGGGGCAGCCAGCCTTAGTTCATGGCTTGGCCTCTCCTGGGTGCCTCCAAGCTCAGCACACATAGCAACCATCTGCAGATTGCTTTGTAGGTTATGCAGGAGGCCCCAGGCAGAACACAGGCAGTGGCTGACCATCGCCTGCAGCTCCTGGGAGGCCCCAGAGCTGTGGTGCCCAGTAGACAAATTCAGACCACATCAAAGCACTATCCAAACACCTCCACGAGCAACACACTCAGGCGGGACACTTGGGGCACCAGAGCCCCACTGAAGTGAGTCCTGCTCGTGAGGTGAGCCCCTGCACAGCTGAGCCTCCATGGTTGAAGCCAGCCCTTGCAGCTGATCAGCCTGGGGGGTAAATTCCTTCCAATGATAGGCTAATAGCAATCAAGACTCACCTACAACAGGAGGGTGTACACAGCCCACACAGTGGGGAGAGAGGGGGCGATCACCTGGAGTGCCCAGCTTGGGTGAACGGAGGTTGTGCCACCGAACCCTAGAGGACCCTACTACATTGGGCCACTCTACCAAGCCCAGGAGACCTAGTAGCTCTACCTAATATATGGAGACAAACACAGGGAAGCTACCAAAATGAGGAGACAAAGAAGCATGCCCCAAATGAAACAGAACAAATCTCCAGAAAAAGAACTAAACAAAATGGAGACAAGCTATCTACTAGATGCAGAGTTTGAAACACTGGCTAATAAGGATGCTCAATGAATTTAGTGAGAAGAAATGAGCAAAGACCCTGGCACTCTGGGCATAGACACGTTGCTATTCAAGCAAGTGTAACCGATAGGGTTTGAAGGGTCAGCTCCCAAGCCTCTCCTGGGTACAGAATTCTCCTAGCCCTGGACCCCCTCTGTCCATGGGCAATTCCAGAGATTAGCTTCTAGGTTTCTGAAGGCCCCTGTGGAAATCTGCTTGTTGCTACCCTTCTCCCCAGTGTGTTTCCCCCACCTGGTCTTTATGCCACCACCCCCCATATACTGCCACACAGTAAACAAATCAAATCCAGACAAAACCTATTTCTTCTTCTTTTCCCTTGATTTGGTGGCCAGGCAAACCCAGGACCCTAGCAATTAGCAACTGAAAACTGTTACCTCTTTCTGAGATATTCTAATCCATCCAGAAAGAGCCTTCCATTCTTCTATTATGATAAATAAGAAAAAATAAGATTTTATATTAAGAAAAACAGAAGATTCATGTCTTATTACATATACCTTAAATATAGGTGAGATCGTATAGTTTTGTATCCTGCTCTATTAATTTAATACTTTAGCCTGAGGCATTTTTGTTATCAAAATACTTCCTAAGCATCTGAAAAGCTGAATTCTAGGTACTTGTTCAAAAGCACAATCTCAATCTCACAGCCCACAACACTGATCAAAGGGAGGATTGTTTGAAGGGTATCAGCCCGCTCACTCTCAGGTACTCGATAATCTCCGCAGCGGCCCAGAATGAGGCCCTGTGAGGAAAGCTGGAAGACTCGCCCAGCGGAAGTGGTCATCTTGTCTGCACAAGGATGCCATTCAGGTCATTAGCCACGACCTCATATGGTATCTCTTTTTGTGAGAACCTTCTGTGTTCTGTGGAATTAATCTGTGTCTGGTCTTACAATCAAGAATAGTTGGATTTCTCCAGAATAATTGGTCTGCTTTTAGCTCATGAGTATTGCAAACTGTATGTCTGACTAGATTTCCCTACATCTACTGGCTGCTAGAAAAGAAAGCTTAAGGCAAATGTATGGCCCCCTCACAGCAAGGGAATATGGTTCAGGACATGTATTTTAGCCTCATTCCTAGCTCTGTTTTATGTCCCCACCATTATTTTTTTCTTTCTTGAAATTGTCTTGTGTTTTACATAGCTCTGCCTGCTGCCCTATCTCTTCTTCACAACTATGCAGTGGAGCACAGTGGTTCAGGGCCTGGCTCTGGAGTGGGAACCACTCCTGTCTGTGCCCTTGGGTGAGCAAGCTATTTAGCTTTTCTGTACCTCAGTTTCCCCCCTTGTAAGAAGGGAGTAATAGTATTGCCTCATAGAAATCTGACGAGAATAAAATGACAAAATACATGCAAAGATCTCAAATTTGTGTTTCGTGCATAGTCAAGTATTTAAAAGAAATGTTAAAATAATTAAAAAGAGCCCTGGCTAGTGTGTCTTAGTGGATTGAGTGCCGGCCTGTGAACTGAGGGGTCACTGGTTCTATTCCCAATCAGGGCACATGCCTGGGTTGTGGGCCAGGTGCCCGGTTGCCCGGGTTACCTCTCGGGGGCATGCCAGAGGTAACCAATTGCTGTATCTCTCTCACACACTGATGTTTCTGTCCCTCTTTTTCCCCCTCCTTCCACTCTCTCTAAAAATAAATAAATAAAATCTTTTTTTTAAACAATATGCTGTTCTTTTTTTTAATTTTTATTTATTTATTATTTTTAGAGAGAGGGGAAGGGAGGGAGGGGAAGGGAGGGAGGGGAAGGGAGGGAAACAGAGAGAGAGAAACAGCAATGTATGGTTGCTCCTCACATGGCCCTCACTGAGGACCTGGCCTGCAACCCAGGCATGTGCCCTGACTGGGAATCGAACTGGGACCCTCTGGTTCCAGGCCCGCGCTCAATCCACTGAGCTACACCAGCCAGGGCAATAAATAAAATCTTAAAATAAAATAATTACATAAAAAGAAACCATTGTAATCATCCTCCTGTTGCTGGATTTTGCCTTGCATAGCACTTACCCCAGGAAGAATTACTGGGTCAAAGAGCATGTGTGTTTTGAAGGCTGTGTGCTAATTTTCACAGCAGTTGAAGTGGAAGGTGATTCAGTCTTACCGTGAATTTACAAGGGTGAGAACTATTACTTTTTAAAATCCTTGCTGATTCAACAGGCAAAAAAGGAGTATCATCTTATTGTCATTTCAATCTGCATTTTGTTGATAACGAGATTGAACCTCCTGTCCAAAACTACTACTTTTAGTTACTTATCATTGATATTTCTTCTCTTTTTCCATCTTGTGCAATTTTTCTATTGAGATCTGTGTGTTTTCTCCTTTTAGCTATTTAAATAAGATTTACAAAATAAAACAACACAAATAAAATAAAAAATAAGAGACTCTGTTTTCTCTGTCCTCAGCCATCTGCTGAGTGAGGAGAAGACAGGGTAGTAGAGGGAAATAGTAGTGATAGGCAATGGAAGAGGGACGACCAGGAGCATATAAATGGGTGCTCAGTCAGTGTGCGTGTCCTGCACAGTGAGCTGCCTTCTTGTTAACCAAGGAGGGATGTGTAACTCTAAATGCAAAACCCACAGCACACTGCTCCCTAATCTAACTTTCTCCTCTTTTCCTTTTAAAACATGAACAATTCCAGCAAAAAAGTCAAACATTAAATTTTGCTCTTTAAGTTGAAATAAAATTCCTTGAACTACAAAACAATTTTAAGAATGTAATCAAATACTTCTGTAGACTGTAGAAGAGTATTTTTGTAACTATAGAAGTCCAGCTGATACCATGGCTACGTAAACACCCTGCACAAATAATTTTGAGTACACCAAGTCAACATATCACTATGTCTCTAAAATCACTTCATTTTAGAAATGTTTTCTCTCATTGCCAGTGGAGAGAAGTTAGATGATTGGCATTGAGTTGTACTCCCAGCTAAACTTTTTAGCTTTTTTGACATTTTAGTTTTTTTCTGTTATTTTTGAAAATTTTTAATAAATAGAATGCACATGTCATAATAGTTCTAATCTGTCCTCCACTTTCACCTAATAAAGTCCTTAAATATTCCAGCCTATTTCCATGAGGATTCTGAGAGATCAAAAGATGCTATGTCCAGCCCATGGATGGCCACACACTAAACAGAGCTGTGCAAACCTCACTGACAATTCATTTCATGTGCAACTACAGTCTTGGGTGATTCAGAAAAATCCACTTATAAACTCTTGTTGTATCAAGATTTACCAATTTGGTAAACAGATATGAAGGTTGATTCGAACCTAACTTGTACTTTTCTTTAACTTTTTAAAAAAGATAACGTGTCTTGAATACCACTCTGTGACAAGTCCTGTTGTGAACATTTTACTTATATTAACTAATTTATCCCTTATAAGAACCCCAGGAAAGACTTCCAGTCAAGATGGCAACGTAAGCAGACATGACTCACCTCTTTGCATAACCACATCAAAATTACAACTAAAATATAGAACAACCATCACTCAGGAACATCAGAAATCAAGTTAAATGGAAATCTGACAACTACAAAATCAAGTCTGACAACTACGAATTGAAGAAACATCCATCTAGACTGGTAGGAGAGGTGCAGACAAGGAATGGGCTGGCCCCACACCCACATGGATCAAAATTCGGGAGGGATATCTCAGGAGCAAAGAGTCCAAGACCCACACCAAGCCCCCAGCCCAGGGTTCCAATGCCAGAAAGATAAGTCCCCACAACTTCTGGCTGCAAAAATCGGTGGAGATTGAGTTGGTGGAGGAGGCTGCTAGAGCCCTAAGCAGTTCCTCTTGGGGAATCTACTCATGGACTCACCTATTCAGACTTGCTCCCTCTGAGCTCCAGCACTGGGGTAGCAGCTTGAAAGGCACCAGTGGCATACAGAGAGAGACTAAAGTGTCTGGCATCAGGGTGAACAGAGGCCATTGTCCCATCACTGAGCCCTCCCCCCCACAGAACTAGTAGGTTGGTACCATATCTGAGACTCCATCAACCTAGCTAATGCTGCATAACCCACTTTGGAGATCCACAGAGTCTCTACTCCACCCAATTTAAAGGCCCACCCAAGCTGCTTTTCCTATGAAACAAGTAACAGCTGGCTTCAGTGAGCCCTAGTAGCAGCCACATTAGAGTCACAGGTTGGCTTCACCTGGGAATCTCCAAGCCAAGCACAAGTAGTAGCCATCTCAGATTGCTTTACAGCTCATGCAAGGTGCCCCAAGGAAAACACAGGTGGGGGCTGATCTTGGCCTGCACTATCTGGGAAACTCCAGGGCCAGGGCACCCAGTGGACAGCTACAGACCACATCGGAGCACCTCTGCCCTGTCCCTGCACAGCTGATCCTCCATGGAGGATGGAGGTTTGTGGTCAATGGTCACAGCTAGTCCTTGCAGTTGACTGGCCTGGGTAAATCCCTCCCATAGATCTGCCAACAGCAACCAAGTTTCAACTATAAGAGAGCGTACTCAGCCCATACAAAGGGTGCACCTGGAATACCCAGCTTGGGTGATAGGGGAGACTGTGACACTGAACCCTACAGGGCACCTACTACATTAGGCAACACTACCAAGACCCGGAGTCATAGCAACTTTACCTAAAACATATAAACAAACACAGGGAGGCTGCCAAAATGAGGAGACAAAGAAACATGGCCCAAATGGAAGAACAGATCAAAACTCCAGAAAAAGAGCTAAACAAAATGGATTTTGTAAAACAAAATGTATTTTACTTCCATTTGATCTATCAAATGAGGAGTTCAAAACACTGTTTATTACGTTGCTGAAGGAACTTAGTGAGGATTTCAACAGCATAAAAATGACCCAGTCAGGGCGCTGGCTGGTGTAGCTCAGGGGATTGAGCGCGGGCTGGGAACCAGAGGGTCCCGGTTCGATTCCCAGTCAGGGCACATGCCTGGGTTGCAGGCCAGGTCCCCAAGGAGGCCACGTGAGAGGCAACCACACATTGATGTTTCTCCCCATCTCTTTCTCCCTCCATTCCCTTCTGTCTAAAAATAAATAAATAAAATCTTTAAAAAAAAAAAATGACCCAGTCAGGAACAAAGGATACACTAATTGACATAAGGAACAATTTACAGGGAAATAACAGTAGAATGGATGATTCCGAGAATCAAATCAATAATTTAGAACATAAAGAAGCAAAAAAAAAAACAACCACACAGAAGAGAAAAAACAATACAAAAAAAATGATAGTATAAACAGCCTCTGGGATAACTTTAAGAGGTCCAACATTCACCTCATAGGTGTGCCAGAAGGCGAAGAGAAAGAGCAAGAAATGGGAAATCTATCTGAAAAAATAGTGAAATAAAACTTCCCTATGGCCTTGGCTGGTGTAGCTCAGTGGATTGAGTGCGGGCTGTGAACCAAAGGGTCGCAGGTTCGATTCCCAGTCAGGGCACATGCCTGGGTTTTGGGCCAGGTCCACAGTGGGGGCCACATGAGAGGCAACTATACATTGATGTTTCTCACTCTCTTTCTCTCTCCCTTTCCCTCTCTCTAAAAATAAATAAATAAAATCTTTTAAAAAATAAATAAATGCTACCCCTTGAAAAGAAAAAAGAAAACTTCCCTAATTTGGTGAAGGAAATAGACACACAAGTCC
>PVJI01030971.1:0-13589 GCA_004026765.1 Micronycteris hirsuta
TGTAGGGTTCTATTAATTTGATGCAAGATATTTATCTGAAACCTCTGAGATTTCATAAACATAATACTTATACTCTCAGTATCAGCTAAAGACCCTCGACTTACACAAACAATAATTATAGCAGACCCCTCTGTATCCCACACTCTGCACAAGTATTCTCAGCTTTTTACATATATTAATCATTCATAATTATAAAGTAGCTATTATTACCCTCATTTCACAGGTGAGGGATCAGGCACCAAGTTCAAGCTCATATAGCCAGTTAGCAGCAGGACTGGGTCCATTAGTTGTTCCCAGTCATTCATGTTTTGTATATTAATGACCCTGGTGGCTCTGGAATGTATACGGAAAGGGCAGAAGCTTCATTTTGTATTTAATTATAAACTCATATTCCAAACAGGTTGGCATTGCCCAATGAATAGCTAAAGCTCTTACCATTCTGTATTTAACACAAAGATGAAGGCTCTTGCTATAAACATTAGTTTCTACCTGTCATTTCTAGATTTGACACTGAAACATGAACTCTGAAATACAATTCTCTTTTTGTCTTCCTGTGTGAAGCATTTATAGAGCACACAAGGTTAACACATTTCCTGCCCACTGCACTGCTGCTCTGAAGACATTCATTGACCCCATCAAGCCCTCAGAGGTCCTACAAGCAAGGAAAGTGTGAAATGAAGCAGTGTTCCAATCAGTGTGACAACTTTCAAAGAGAAAGTCCTTCTTGCATGTTGTTTTTTCCCCCAAAAGGCCATAATATTACGAGGGAGAAAAGCAATAGTACACAAGGCAGTATACCGGGCAAAGTAGGGTTTTAATTAGTACTTTAAAAATAAAAGCCCACTACTTACGACAAAAAGTTGGATGTGATTGTCTCCATGACTGGTTCTCAGCCTGAGGTGACTGGGCCCTCAAGGAGACACTTGCCAATGTTTGGAGACATTTTTGAGCATCATAACTTGGGAGAGATATAGGCATCTAGTGGGTAGAGAGGCCAAGAACACTGCAAGACATCTTATAACGCACACGGTAGTTTCTTCTTACCCCCACACCAAAGAATCATCTGGCCCAAAGTGCCAGTAATGATGAAGTTGAGAAACCATGGTCTATAGTAAAATACTTGTTTTCAGTCTTCTTCCAGATGTCATTCCCACACTCCTTGGTGACATCAGCCCCAGCCCAAGCAAGGATCCTGATGCAGTCATAGAGGTGACAATACTCTCAGAAGTGCATCAGTGTCTTCCTCAATTGGCAATTGCCTGGAAACATGTCCTCTTCAGGTAGTAGGCCTTAACACCTGCTGTAACTCTTTGATCCCTTGGTTGAATCAAAAAGGTGGTGTTTGGAGAGAGAAACACCACTTGGTATTGGGATGAAGATCACTGATGAAAGGAGGATGTCTGGGAGCATTACAGCAAGTGAAACCTTGAACGGTGTGTTATTTAGTGACTCTCCAAATAGTACTTAACTTCTCAATTTCACTGGCGTAACCAGTCAGGAGGGCATCTTGAAAGAGGTGCCGGGTCTTCCATGACTTCTTATGGCTCCTGCAGTGCACCAGCAGTGTGTGCTTACTGATGCACTTGAAAGCCCTGGGGTTCTCACCATGCCAGATCTCAAAGGGTTTCAATCTCTAGACCACAACGTTGCCCCAAAGCAAGCCCGTTAAACTGTGCTTAAAAGCCTTGAAACCTGACATTGGCTTGGCCACCTTATGGATGAAAGTCTGTTTAGGCATCCATTGCCAGAAGACGGGGTTCCAACCATAGTGAATAATTAACTATGCCTTCATAATGAACTTATCTAGAGTTCCCCTAAATTCTTCAGCTGCCTTTACATTAGCACTCTCAGATTCACCACTCACTTTCACATTAGGTAATGAAAAATTATTCTTGAATTGTTTAAACTACCCCAAGCTAGCAGTAAATGCAGTTGGGTCCAGCTTTCTCTCTCAAAATTGGAAACAATCTCTTTTCTTTGGCCATGATCCTCGTGGTGCTGAGACGGGTACACTTTTGTACCTGGTCTTCAATCCAGGTCATTAGAAGTTTCTCCACACAAGTGTTTCCGATATAGGCCCTTCTAGAATTATTATTACAGTAGTCTCATCGCCTTCCATGAAGATTCTTTAACAGCTTCTGTCTCTTTGTCTTTGTTCTTTAAGACTGTAGATTTGGTGAAATGGGACATTCCTGAATGGTGATCAATAACCATCACTGATTTTCCAACTTTATAGTTCTTAGTAATTGTTTGTTTTGTTTCTAAGTCAATTACTTAGTGTGGCCTCCTTCTGGCAGGATGAGTAATGGACGATGTTCTTAGGGGCCACAACAAACAAAACATCACAAGATTAAATCAAGCACAAGAGAAAATGATGCAATCAAGAGATGCAGTAAACAGCCCTGGCTGGTGTAGCTCAGTGGATTGAGTGTGGGCTGGGAGCCAGACGGTCCCGGTTCGATTCCCGGTCAGGGCACATGCCTGGGTTGCAGGCCGGGTCCCCTGTGAGGGCCACGTGAGAGGCAACCATACATTGCTCTTTCTCTCCCTCTCTGTCTCCCTCCCTTCTCCTCTCTCTAAAAATAAATAAATAAAATCTTTAAAAAAAGAGATGCAGTAAACATGTGATGCATGAGGTTGCTGCTGGAGTAACACAGCATACCATTTTACAACAAACTTTTTAATAAGTAGAAAGAATGCCCTCTAAAACAACAATGAAAAGCATAGTATAGTAAATACATAAACCAGTGCGTCATTCATTATCATTATCAAGTATTATGCACTGTACATATTTGTATGTGCTATGCCTTTACATGACTGGCAGTGCAGGTTTTGATGACACCAATGTCACCACAAACACATGAGTAATGCATTATGCTATGATGTTACCACCCCTACAACGTCACTAGGTGACAGAAATTTTTCACCCCATTATAATTTTATGGGACCACCATCCTATTTGTGGTCCATCATTAACCAAAATATTCTTATGTGGCCACGGCTGTATTTGAAAGTCCATCAGTGTAATCTACCATATTAACAGCTAAAAAAGAAAAATGACACAACCTTACGAATTGATACAGTAAAAGCATTTGATAAAACCCAACAGCTGCTAATGATAAAAATAAAAAAAAAGAACCTAGAAAAATATGAATAGAAAGAGAGTTCCTCAGCAAAGAGCATCTACAAAAATCCTGTTGCTAACACTAAACTTAGTGATGAAATGTTTTTCTCCTAAGATAGACAGGGAACAAGGCACAAATGCCTGCTCTACCCACTTTCCTCAACATAGTGCTAGACGTTCTAACCAGCGCAATAAGGCAATGAAGAGAAATAAAAGACATACGTATCTAAAAGGAAAAAATAAAATTGTCCCTATTTGTGGATGACATGATTGTCTATGTAGGAAGCCCCAAGGACTACAAAAAATCTCACGACTGCAGACACTTGGCACAGGTGTAACTTGTTTCCCTTACTATGTTGATGATAGATAACACTAATCAAACTCAGTGTGAAGTAGCTCTGTGCCTAGATGTGGCCTTGGATTCCATCCCAACATAGCTCTCACTCTAAGCAGCATCTACCAATTGATCAGAGTTAATTCTAGAGAAAAAACCTTTCATGACCTTTGGGTCTGAAAGGTGACCCTGCATAAGCCATTTCCCTGCCAACTGTGTGAGGTGACTCTCTCCACCCTGCCTCTGTGGCGTGTCAGGGTTCTGGAGCTGGTAGGAAAGCAGACTGCGGGTGAGAGGCTTCAACTGGGTCACCCTGCTCCAGAGGACTGGCTCTCCAACGGAGTATTTTTCCTAGTCCTCAATAGACACGTCAGCACTGTCCCTACCTGCTGTCTCTGGCAGAGAAGAAGGGAGAGACAGGAATGAAGGGCTGCCACGGATTCCAGGTGTCCTTTAATGCAGTCCAATGTGGCCACTGCAGGACCTCTCTGCTTGCCTGCAGATATCCTTTTGAGCGTTCAATTAAAAGGGACATTTGCTGACGTCCGTAGGTGGTGAGCATGGTGCTGGCAGTTTCAACATGCTGGCCTCCAGCATGGATGTTTATAAGATTTGGGCGATTTGTGTGTGTGTTTCTTTAAATGTAAGCATTAATGTTTATAGGACCTGGGCTATTTGTGTTGATTTAACGCCTCAAGGAAAATAAAACAACAAACAGGACTCGTTTGTTTAACAATCTAGGTAATATTTTGCAAAAGTTTTCCAACAATGGCCACAGGTGTGTTTTAGCATTAAAATTTGAGATTCAGGACCAAGAACAGAAAATAACCACAGCTCTCCCAGCAAAGAGTTGCGAAGTGACACCGAGAAGAGGAATTCATTTTCTTACTCTTCGTGTTGTGTTCTGAGCTCTGAATCCAGGGTTTCAGCTTCCTCATCCACAAAATAAGGCTAATGATACCAGAGGACTGTTGAAATAATGAAGGTAAGGCGGAATTCCTTTACAGCTTTGGAGTGGGGGAAGGCCTTTTAACAGGAACTCAAAATGCAGGAGGCATAAAAAATTGATACTGTCAAATATATTTTTTTAAATAAGCAAATCAAATCATGAAAACTATACACCGTATCTGTACAGGTCTTCTATCACAAAGAGCTCATCCCTTTAATATATAAAAAGCTCCTAAAAATTGAGAAGAAAATGGCTAAAAGTTTCCTAAGTGGCCTGTTTATAGAAAAAATACAAACAGCCCTTATACATATGAAAAGAGGCTTAATTTCACTCAGAGTAAGAAATGGGACAGACTCATAGATGGAGAGCAGATGACAGCTGGTGGGGGGCAGGCTGGGAGTGGGGGATTGAGCACAGGGGAAGGGGGACTCAGAGACATGGACAACAGTGTAGCGACTGCTGGGGGGAGGGGGTTATAAGGAGACTAAATGGTAATGGAAAAAATACAACAAAGATTAAATTTTTTAAAAAGAAACAAAACCAAATGAAATTACACTGAAATAGCATTTCTTACCTATCAAATTGGCAAAACCCCCAAAGTTTTACAATACTCTCTGTTGGCAAGGAGGGGAGAAATGGGCACTCTTGTGCACTGCTGGTGGGAGTGCACAGTGGCACAGCCCTGCAGACGCCAGTTTGTTAGCCATTATCAAGATTTTAAATGCATTTACCCTTTGACCCAGCAACCCCACTTCTGGGAGTTTATCCCACAGGTATTGCTCATATATATAAAATAATGAATATATGTTAATATTTAGAATGAATTAATAGAAAAAGATAAAGAATCCTCCCGTCCACCAACAGGGAAATGGTGGAATAAACCATGGCGTATGCACACTGTGGAGCATTACGCAGCCATAAAACAAAGAAGGAGGGGCTCATGGTGCGCTGACAGAGACAGATCTCTGCCACTTCTTAGTGAAAGAAAAAGCCAGGGGCAACCACTGTATATAGTGGTCTATCTTTTGTGTAAGGAAGATGAGGAGTAGGGGGAGAAAATAGATTTGTTTTAATTTTCAAAAAGAAATATTTGTAGTACCCAGAAGAAACTAATAGAAACAGGAGACAAGAATCACAGGGGTGGGAATCAAATGGATGGGAGCAATGGCAGGAGCAATACTTTTTGACTTGTCTTTTTAAAATAGTATTTTGACTTTTAACCATGTGATATGTTACCTTTTTAAAAAATAAATATTTAGAAAATACAGTCAAGTGAGTTAATGAGCATAAAATACTTATCAAGTGTTCTAGATCCTTCCAGGTATAAATGTTAAAGGTTGATTATAATTTTTCCCCTTTATTTTTATTGTTGACACTAATACAGGTGTCCCCATTCCCCCCCTTTTGATGGCTGCCATCCATTCCCTGCCCCTCCTTTCCTCAAGCCATCACCACACTGTTGTCTGTATCTATGAGTTACGCATGTATGTTCTTTGGCTAATCCTTTAGAAGGCACTCTTGTGGTTTCATATGGGGCTCTGCAGTGTTCTAGGGCTGTTTCTCACACTGTGGCCTTCAAATGACTAGCAACAGAATTTTCTGTGGTATGTATCATAATGACGACTCCTGGGCCCAACCCAATACTTGCATGCATAATCAGGACCTCTGGGTCCAAGGCCAAGGAACAGAGATTTAAAAATCCCTCCAGGCAATTCTTATGAACCTTGAAGTTTGAGCACTGCTACGATGTACCTCAGGTTCAGACTGTGATGGAGGTAGTAAGCCTATAGGAGCCCTTTCTGACCATGACCTCAATGCCATAAACAGGCTGCCAAGCTCAAGACTTCTATCTCTAGCTTTGAGCTCCCAACTTGCATATCCAATTGCCTACTGGTGTCATCACTAACTGCAATAATAGGGATTTCAAATATAGCATATCAAAAAGTGAACTTGGACTGGATTGGAAATGGTCTCCAGCACCATCGTTTCTCCTACATGTTCTTCCTGTGGTCTTGCCCATCTCAGTAAATGACAGCGTAACTTCCCTGCTGTGCATGCCCCAAATGTAGACATCTTTGATTACTTCTGCCTTCTTCTCTGTGTGTTCTTTATTTCTTGGAAATGCCACACTCACCCAGGAGGGCCTTTGTGCTTGCTAGGCCTCCTGCCTGGGAAGTTCTGAGTCTTATTTATTTAAGTTCAAGGCTTATTTATGTCTTTTTGTCACTGGGGACTCAGTTCAAGTCTCATCTCCTGGGAGAGACCTTCTCTGGCCACAGCAATCCAGAGTAGCCCCCACCCCAGCCCGCCACCCGGCAGTCCGCCCTCCCCATTTTGTTTTCTTCAAAGCACTGACCATTAGCTAATATCTTTGGTATTTGTTGACCTCTTTGTTGCCCGAATGCCTCCCCGAGAATGTCACATCCATAAAGCTGGAACTCTAACCACTTCATTCACACCATGTCCCCAGGACCTAGAGCTGTGTGT
Source organism: Micronycteris hirsuta (assembly GCA_004026765.1). NCBI lineage: Eukaryota > Metazoa > Chordata > Mammalia > Chiroptera > Phyllostomidae > Micronycteris > Micronycteris hirsuta. The sequence continues at coordinate 6,895 of PVJI01030971.1, forward strand.
GGCACACAGTAAGTGCTCCCTAAATATCTGCTGCAGGAACCAATGCTCTTCTGCTTTCTATGACACTCATGGCATTTCTTCAACCTCCTCTTCTTCAGCCCCACTCAGCCTTCCAGTATTGGCTTCAGCTACCACTGTTAATGCCTGTTCCCTTTCACCAGTTTTTAGTGTAATTCCTAGAACACCATCTGATGGATCTGGTCCATGTTTTGTCTCTCATCACGGTTGGATATCTTGAGTCAAGGCCCCACCCCTGCTCCAGTCATATGTGGCTGCAGGTGGTTGGGTGTTTGTAGAAGCAGCCATGTGGCATGCATAGAAGCCTGTGAGGGGCCCGCTTCACTTAAAGTGATCTCTCTAGAAAAGCACTGGAACACTGAGGGCCTATAGCACGTGTGAGAGGAGAGGGCCCTATTAAGATAGAAAGGGGACAGAAAGGGAAACTGGGAACAAACTTTGCCTATGTCACAATCATCAACAGGTTGAGCTTTCTTTTGCAGAGTTGTCTCCACTGTGTTTTACTGGGGTCCAGGTGGTTGACTAGAAAAGCCAAACAAGGAGAAATAGGACTGGGAGTGGAGTGGAAATCACTCTCTTGTAAGCATGAACTCAGACTTGGTGAGATTATGATCTGTTGCTCTGTGCTATCCACAACATCTTTCACTGTGCTTAGCAAAGAAATCTGGAGTTAAACAGTGAAATCAGTTCTGGCTTTAGTGGGTCATGGAGGCCGGTTAAACTCTGCTTTATTCTGGCCTCTTAGACTTTGGAGCAGAGAAGGCACTGCAATCTGTTTTAAATCAGATCAGCCTCTCCCTTCGTCTTTGTAAGCTCATCCTTTTGTAAGCTCCTATAAAATAAAACCACCACATTCCCAGAAGATAAAAATCCATTCTCTCCCTGCCGCTCACATAAGTGCATCTTCACGTATTCACAGGCTTCTGCAGATTTTAATAAGGTCCCCTGTGTGGGTCTCTTCAAATACGGGCAAAATACTCCAAGTGCGAAAATGTCACATCCAATCAAGGGTGCTATAAATGCAGCGCCGCGGCAGGCAGGCGGCTCACAAGTGGCTTGAACCAAATCACTATCTTTGCCTGTTGGTAACCAAAATGGAAGAATCTCATTTTGGGTCATTTTGGCATCTGTAATTACTTAGAATTTAAAAACAAAGACCCATATCTGAATGGGGCAAACAGCAGAGCCTGCTAATGGTGAGAGATCGTCAGACCTTTTATTTCCTGGAGGAAAAATTGCTTTAGAAACCAATGTTTCTTTAAACACAAACAGCTAGCTACACAGACACAACCACACCTAAATGCCACTGCATCCCAAGCCCTTCCTGACTCTACATTTCTGCTTGCATTACTATAACCTAAATCTTCAGCTTGCATATCTTTAGCCCTATGGCTTAAGTCAAAATCCCATGCTTTGAGGGTGTCTAAGCCCTTCCTGGTATTTCTGGAGGGTTTGGTGTAGAATAGCAGTTCTTACCCAGGGAGACTTTGCCCACAGAGGATATTTGAAAATGTCTAGAAACATTTTTGGTGTTGTGAGTGGGGAGAGAAGGGCGCTACTGGCATTTAGCGAATAGAGGCTACAGATGCTGCTCCACGCCTGCAGTGCCCAGGACAGCCCCCCACACCCACGCATGATCAGGCCCCAGGTGTCAGGAGTGCCGAGGCTGAGAAAGCCTGTGGTAAAGACTCACATGTCTGCAACGGCACCTCACACTGCAGGCTGCCCCTCAGTCATCAGAGAGTCTAATCTGCAGCCCAGTACGTACAAGAGGCTTGGACCTGCGCCTCTGCTGGTTTCACTGTCTGCAGCTCTGGGGTTTTGTCCTTTGTGTGATGCTACTGTCACCATGCCAGTGTAAGCAGAGTGTTTAGGGGGAAACAGTACTCTCCCCTTCACTGACGGTCCCCCTTCATTTCCCTCTCACACAAAGCTGAGTTCTCATCTGGAGACTCTGGGGAAGAATCCATTTCCAAGATCACTCGGGTTGTTGGTAGAGTTACTTCTTTGTAGCTATAGGACTGAGGTCCTATTATCTTGTCAGCTGTTAGTCGGACACTGCTCTGGGCTCTTACAGACCACTCTTGTGCCCTTGCCATGTGACTCCCTCATCTCAGCCACAGAGAGCCTCCCTTGCATCAAATCTCTTTCAAATAAAATTTCTTTGATTTTTGTCTTTCTGCTTCTAGTCAAAAAAAAAAAAAAAAACAACTCTGCATTTAAAGGGCTCATGAAATTAAGTTAGGATAGTCTCACTGTTTGAAGGTTAAATCTGCCATATAACATATCTTTTTTTAAAAAAGATTTTATTTATTTATTTTTAGAGAGAGGAGAAGGGAGGGAGAAAGAGCAATGTATGCTTGCCTCTCACATGGCCCTAACAGGGGACCCGACCCGCAACCCAGGCATGTGCCCTGACGGGGAATCGAACCGGGACCCTCTGGTTCCCAGCTCGCGCTCAATCCACTGAGCTACACCAGCCAGGGCCATATAACATATCTTAATCATGGAGTCAAGTGCACACTCTTCATAGTCCTGAGGCATGTGCACTACACTGAGGGACATCTAGGGGACATCTTAGAATCTGCTGACTATACCAGGCGTTATGGACTGTATGTGGCCCTATAATTCACATGCTGATGCCCTAAGCCCAATGTGACTATATTTGGAAGGGGGACCTTTGCGAAGGTAATTAGAGTTAAATGGGGTTATAACGAGGGAGCCCAATATAATTAGACTGGTGTCCTTGTAAGAAGAGAAAGACACCAAGAGTGTGTACTCAAAGAGGAAAGGCAATGTGAGGACAGAAAGAGAAGGTGGCCATTTGTAGGCTAAGGTGGGAGGTCTCTGGAGAAACCAAATGAAACGACACCTTGATCTTGAACTTCCAATCTCCAGAAATGTGAGAGATGAATTTCTACTGTTTAGGCTACCCAGTCTGTTGTGTTTTGTTATGGCAGATGTAGCTGCCAAAATAATGCACCAGATAATAATACCAATGAGAATACAACTTTAAAAATTTGAAATTTGGGATCACAAGAGCCTTTGATGAAGTTTGAAATGCACTCAGATACAAGCCAATCAAAACACTCATGTGCCAGCCAGAGGGACTAGAATGTGATGATACAAAAATCTACATATGAAGGCCTATGCACTACAAAATCACATATGAATACAACTTCATATAAATCAATGTTCCAAGGCAGGGATTTTCAACCTTTTTCATCTCATGGCACAAATAAATTAATTACTAAAATTCTGCGGCACACCAAAAAAATATATTATTTTGCTGACCCGACAAAAAATTTCGGTGTCATTTTGATTCACTATTGGGTACAGCTATAGGTACAGCTATTGTTGTGTTGGCTGTTATCATTTTTTAGTTGACAGTCTAAGGGAAAAGAGGCCAATGCCCCTGACTAAGTAGTCAGATATTGAGTGCTTTAAAAATTCTTGCTGCAGACCAGTTGAAAATTGCTGTTCTAGGATATGTACTAAGTACAATAGAAACACAAGGAAAGAAAGATTACCTGTAATGGTACTCAGATACCTTCATAGATAATATGCATCCCACTTGGTGGGCTAGGTAGATTTAATATGGCTTAGAAGGAAGAGCTATACTTTATATAGATATGGTTCCTGGTAAATATTTGTGGTTGCTTGTTTGCTAACTAAACAACACTGGTCCAAAATGAATCTTCCACATAAAAAGAGAAAAAGTATCTGAGGGATACTACTAAGAGGCACAGAAAGAGCAGCATTTTTAAAATTTTTTCATTTCTGGCCAATTTGAAATTTTATAATGATTATGAATGGTTTAATAACACAATTTCATGAATGACAATAAATGTGTATTTTAAATGACTTGCATTGACATGTTAGTTTTAATTTATTTCTGCTCCTGTCCTATGAATTAGTGATGGCTGGATTGTGATGATGATGTCCCACTGACATAGTTAAAAGCTGTCAGTCTTCATGTGGGTTTGGTTAGACATACAGTCCAATAGATAGACTGGTTTTCATACTTACACAGTTGAACTCCATGGAATTTGCTCACCCATTTTAATAGCAGGGTTGAGTTTTTTAGGCTTCTTATTTCTCCAGTTCAAACATTAACACCTTTAGAGGAGATATGCAAATCCACGACCATTTTATTTGTGGAAGCAAAAATATAATCTGTTAATAATTGAAGGCCCTAGATTTTCTTCCTTGTACTTAGAGATATAAGTAGGTATAGGCAAGAATCACAAGGTATACCAGCAGACCGCTTCATACAACACATTTCCAACTATGAGCCTGAGACACAGTTCACAATTCTTGTGAAGGCTGCTCTAACCAACGTGTGTAAATTGGACAGAGCTTTTTCTTTTTCTTTTTTTTTTCAAACCATCTTTGAAAAAGATAGAGATTTACTTTGAAATTAGCTGAAAGGAAGGTGGGCAGGGAATGGCAAAGGTTACCCTGCAGGAGGTGTGACTAATCTTCAAACTAACTTCTCTTACAAGGTAACGACCTTACCCTGAGTCATGGGGGTTGCCACTCCTTTCATGTGTCCTTGAGTCACACGTTGTGGGTGACTCCACACTTCAAAGACAAAGATCGAGGAGAGAGAGAGAGTGTGTTTCTGGGTGTAAGATTTCCTGCAAGCGGGACTTGCATATTTTCATGTTGCAGGGCTCATGGGAGAAAGGCTGCCTCCTTAGGGAGGTCCTGTGGTGGGGGGGGGCCCTTGAAAGGGACACTTGGATTTTCCAGTAAATTTAAAAGACCTAAGCAGTTGCTTTCCCATGTAGCTTCTAGAGTCTCATGTGTTCTTCTCCCAGCAGCAACCAAAGTCCTGGCCAACGTCCATGGCTTGCAGGAATTCATACGTCTCAAAAGCAAAGCTTCGTGTGTATAAATTGATGATCTTGACACACATAGCTTTTTCTTAAATTGTTTTTCCCAGAGGACAGCATGTAGACATTGCTAGATCTTGAGATCTCTGACTTCCTTTGCCCAGAGGAAGTCACGGTTGATCTCTTAGCCATTATCGCAGCTGCCCCCTTTTTTCTAGCAACAACTATAGCTGTAAACTTTAGTTGATACTATTAGCTAGAAGAATGAATGGAAGAGTGAATGAATGAATGAATGTTAGCTGGCAGAAGCCACGATGCAGGCAAAAAACACCATTTTCACACCTCCATTCAGTAGCTTCACCACACTGGCAAGTTTACTGTCACGGTTGCCCACTTCCAGGCAGCAGTCCTCACAAAAATGAAAAAGACCTTCTATTTCTGATAGATTGAGATTCACCGTCTGACACGGTGTACAGGGCGCTGATAAATTCATAATGGCTTCCAACTGCCAGGTTCTGATAGCTTCTTTTGCATTCGTACAAAGCTTTGCACACTCCGTAAAGTAGAGCATTTTCCCCATTTTTTGTTCTTTTGATTTCTTATAAAAATATGTCCATTTTAGGAACCTGTAGGTTTATGCTACAGAAAATCTGTATGGTAAGTCCTATGCAAGTTAGCTAGAAACATGTATTCCAATGAATGGAAAGGGAGGAAAGATTTTTGCTCCTCCTATCCCCAAACTGTACAAGAACACACACGTTTTCTACACAAGAATTTGCCTCTCATTCTCAGCAGCATAAAAAGTTTGTGACATGCAGCCCACGAAAGCAAGCTGTATGACAGCTGAGAACCTCTCATTTGCTGTCCTTGTGGACAATTCTTAAGCTAGAAGAGGGGGGTTAAAAGAAGTAGGACTTAGTTTTACCGAGGTTGGGAAATGGAGGGTATGTCCTTCCCACCCGAGCTGGTGCTGCTCCCAGCCCTGTGCCTGTGACCACAGCTCTGGCACAAGGTAATCGTGTTGACCCTGCAACCAGCATTTTCTTAAGGTTGAAACTCAAAACTAAACTTAAATTCAACCAGAGCCCAACACGACTGACAAAAAAAGAAAGAAGGAAACAAGGGAGCTCATGTGGACAGAAACTGTCAAGTTTCCCATTACTTGTATTTGTCAGCATTGCATCAGCAGTCCCCACCCACTGACCCTTCCTTTCTCCTTCCCGAAGTGAGGCTGGGGGAGACATGGGCACAGCAGTGGGACATGCACATACGGGAGGGCACTGTGCAGCTGTGCTTCATACAACTGGTTCCCTTAACCTACTCTCCTTAGGGTTAACTTTGAGCATCTGGCAAGTGACATTTAACTTTGCCTTCTTTGAAAGGGCACTTAAGAGGCCACTGCCACCCAGTCCCCAAACTGCTTTCAGGACTTGAACTTGTATGAGAACAAAGGGCAAGCCACATGGTACTTTTACTTACCCTACTCCCACACATGGAAACCTAACTCCATCTGGGCTGGTCTTTAGAGAGCACCTGACTGGAAAGTATGCATTCCCTAGGACTCCCAAAGAATGAAAGCACAGTAAAAGTTCACCATGAGCATGATACCTAACATAGAGCATTACAATATGCTAAGCCGTGTGCTAAATACTGGACAACGATGGGGCCATTTTATTCTCATAACAACCCTGTAATATAGAGGAAACTGAGGCACAGAGAGGCTAAGTGAGTTGCCCAAGATCACTTAGCTGCTAAATGGAGGAACCTGACAATCTGACTCTTGAGCTTATGCTTTTAAGTATATTTTACATATAAATATAAAAACTGTGTGTGTGCGTG
>PVJI01030972.1:0-13560 GCA_004026765.1 Micronycteris hirsuta
AGCCGACCAGGCCATACTACTTAATCAGACATTATAATTTTGGTTTGAACTGTTCTGTGGTCCTTGATAATCTGCAGCTCATATTTTGTGGTGAAAAGACAGACTGACTAGTTTTGCTGAAATATGATGTTATTTTCTCCAGAAAATAATCAGACCTAGAGCTGCGTTTTTTCAGACCTCAGCACTGCCCCTTTTACATGCAAAAGAATATTGTCTTTCTAACTGAAAACTGCCAGGAAAAAAAAAATCAAGACACAGATGGCCTTACCCTATGCCCAGGTATCACTTCTATTATAAGTGAAAGTACCAATAGGAATCACACCCAAAGAGAGAGAATAGAACAGCTTTGCAAACTACAGCTGAGCCACGTTAAAATGATGAAGAATCCTGGTGGGACCGCAGGTTAGCACTCCCAGCTTGCCAGGCCACATGCTTGCTGATATCAGGACTTTTCTAGTGGATGTGGAAAACATTGAAATCAGAATATCTGGGTCAGCATAACTTAATATGCACTAACTGACAAAAATCTAACCTGAACAGCCATCCCCAATGTTCATGTGCTCTTACTCTCTCTCAAATGCTTTGTTATGTCCAAAGAATGGGAGAATTCTCAGAATGCCTCCTAACGATGAACCGCAAATCCAAATTGCAACAAGTAGGTAGCAGGGTTGTAATGCAAGAACTGTCTGGGAATAGGCTTCTCTCCCCAAAGGTGTGTCCTTTACGTCACTAAACCCACCCATGCACCTCGGAATATCTTCCTGGAATCACAAAGGTGGTTCAGAAAGGAACCCAGATTGAGTGATTGTCTTATCAGTGGACCTAAATCCAATGACATGTGTCCCTTGGAGAGCAAAGAGCCTGCTGGCATATCAGACAGACAAAAGGATTCTTGTCTTGGTCAAACTTGAATTGAAAGAAATCCTTTCACCAATGAAGTTCTCCAAAGTGTGCCTGATTGGGTTGCATTTCAGTCTTCATTTTTTCATTAACGTGTCAGACACATTTATTTTCTTAAAGTCCAAGCTATCTCCATTTCTTTCCTCTAGCATTTGGAAGTCCAAAGTACCATCATACCATCGTCACTTTCCCTGAAACATCTTGACAGGTTTATTGCCAGCCAATTTTTCTGATCAGAAAAAAAAAAACCCAAACCCGCTTAACTATTTCCATATGGTTTCCTTCCCAGAGGTAAAAATCTCAGTAATGCTTTTTTTAACAATTTCTTATTTGCTTATTATTATTTTTCCTATAAAGAGACTGTCAACAGACATCCGAGTAATGGCGATCTCCATTGTCTGCCGTGGATCTGAGCAGACAATGGATCCAAGCTTTGTCATCTGCATCGCGAAAGCACTGTCAATGTCCTTTGTCTTTCTAGATGGTCTGTTTCCCCCTTTGTCCTCACGCAGTCCTCTTCACCATGTTTCTGCCTTCATGTGTGTGCATTCCGTGCAGGGGTCTAGCCTCTTACTCTTACTGTAGCACTTGGTTGTACTTTGCTCTGTTATTCCCTTTTCCAGTGTTTTTTTTTTTTTTTTTTTAAGCATGGGTTTATTTCATCTGGCTGATTCCAAGAATAGGAACCATATATTCTAATTCTTCTTATGTTGCTAAATGCCACCTAGCACATTGAAGATGGCTAATAACTATGCTTCCCTGGTAACATCAGTTTACTGGTCTTAGCTTAAAAACCTCTCTCAAATTCATATTTTTTAATTAATATTTAAATTGCTTATAAACCATTCTCAGGCCTCTTATGAGCTCATTTCATGTGGTTGCAGGTATATTGAAATATTGAAAGAGGATTTGACCAGAAAGGAATCTTAGATGTATGGACGCACTGTGACCAGATACAGTTCTTGTAGTTAGCTCAGTATCTCGTTAGTGGTTTGTTTGTTTGTTTTTATTATTATTATTATTACTACTCTAACTGGTTGATTAAATGTGCTAAACTCAGTAAGTTTAACCAGAAAAAAAACAACCCACCACTTTTATTTTTCTTCCATAACTTTTCTTAATTATACTTGGTCAGATTTCCCTTCTCATCCCTTGTGGTGACAACTTGGGAGGATCTCATAGCTTTTCAGTCAATTTCAAAACATTAAAAAAAGGAGGTTCTTACTTTAAAGTATTAAATAACACAGTTCAATCTAATATAAAAATGTCAATCTATCTACATCTGAAACGAATAAAGAATACTGTTGAATGTAATTGAAAAATAAAAAATATGTAAATATATTTTTAAATACTCTACCCTCTCAGCGAACTGAAGCCCCTTTTCCAGTCCTCCACACCCCCTTCCCAGGGTCCCTCCATGCAGCACACAGGCAGGGGGGCATGGTCTGGTCCCTGGCTCTCCACTTTGGTGTTTCACACCGAGTCTTCACTCAGAAGGCTGCTGCTTCTGGATTCTTACAGGGTTGAGCTGGCACATAAGGAGGAAAAGTGGACGGTGAGAGTTTCTGACTTGGCTGGTGCTGGTGTAATCAATGCCAGCATTCTCTGTGTGACAGATGCCCCGATGCTGGGTTTCTCTCAGAGGTGTGTTTCAGGGGATCTTCGTCCTGCCTGGGGAATGTGTTCTATGGCTGACCACTTGTGACACCTTTTCAGCTCTTTGCTCTAGCTATACATTCTACTGAGCCTTCTTTTGGGGGGGATCCCGGGGCCCTACAGGCAGAGCTCTTTCAAGATGGTACCAGCCTGGCTCTCCTCTGTGGTAGTCATATGGTCCAGGGTGTCTTTATCCTGCTGCAGGCAAGCAGAGGTGCACCTTGCTTACTATGCTGTCTTTTCAATTTCTTATTCTTCAGCGATAGCTACTATCTTAGAAGATAGTCCAGGTCCTCTCAGAAAACTCTTTCTAGCCCCCTTCCTTAATATCGGTCAGCCATGGGCTAAGATGCTGTTATGTCTGCATGCAAGTGGTTGTGTCCAAGCCCCTTCCTGTTGGCTGGGTGTTTTGCATGGGGAGGGGGGAGAGGAGGCAGAGCATCCCTGTTTCCTTCTCCATGGGGCAGGGACTGGAAAATCCATTCCGATGAACTTCTGTAAAGAACCTTCTCAATTTTACGCCATTGGGCTGTGGGTGATGGACTAAAGTTCCCAGGTCAGGCTTTGGCCACTTACAAGCTAATCCTGTAGGGAGAGTTTTTGGAATATGGGGTATGTAGCTCCTTGTTCTCAGTTCTGGTTGGTTCATCGGGTAAAGTTCTAATTAGCACCATGTCATGACACAAAAACCAACTTGTGTCACTAAAGGGGAGTGTATGTTCTTTTTGTGTTTATGTGGCTTTTATAGATGAAGCCAGGCACTTTGATAGACTAGATTTTTTTTCTTAGTCTAATATTACATCTGTTATTACCGACTTCAAATCATGATTAAGGAAACAGGAACAGATAAAAATCAGAGTCTAAATTTGTTGAATGATGTTTGAATTCAGTATTCTTCATGTTGACTCTGCTTTCAGTTGAACAGTCAGTAATTTTCATTAAAATATTATTTGGCTGAGAAAACCTACTATAAAGTGAGACAGATTGTCTGTGGTTCTTGGCTTTAAAGATTCTAGTTTCTAACATGATTTCAAGATTCCTTAATGATGACATTGGATTTGTAGCATTGGGTTTCAAGTCAGGTAAACAGCTTAGCTTTGTCGCTTTGGAGAAGGCATTTTTATAAAACTAGATTGTAGAATTTTTAAATTGAGATGATTTTACTGGATAGTTTTAAAAGTGCTTCTAATAGACCTCTGATAGTTTGAACCTTTGGATAATATACATTCATGTTAGTGTGAATTGAAAAAGACCAACCTAAAAAATGGTAACTGCTTTTCAAGCAAACATCTGATTGAAAATTTGCACCAGTGATAGTGTTGTTGGAATTTTATCATTCACCGTATAATTCACATAGCCTTTTGTTTCATTTTTTACGGTACCGTATATTGCCGTCTATGATGTGCACCCACGTTTTTGTATGCATTATACACGGGATTATTATACACGTGGTACATAATCAGTATACCCATGTTTAATGTGCATCCTTATTTTTCCCTCAAAAATTTGGGCAAAAAGTGCACATTATACACAGCAAAGTACAGTAATTTCACTGTATTTTCCATAAATGGAAAATTTAATAATCAGTGTCTTTAATTAAACATTTAACCTAGTACTAGCATTTCCCCTTCACTGGTTGTAAAACAAGTTACTAAGGGTTTCCATTAGACTACATACTATAAGTAAACAAATGATTTATTTATTTTGTATACTACTCAATACGAGATTTCGTTTTCTCATCCAGACAGTGGGTATAATAATGGCGGGAACAAAGCTCAGCATGCCTCCCACAAACATGCCCCTCAGGCTTTCCCACCAGAGATGTGATGCCGAGTCACGAGCCAGAAGTGACTCTTCTTTCCCTCACCCTGCTGTCCAATCAGCTAGGAAATCCTTGGCTCAACCTTTAGAGTAGATCTCACATTTGTCTGTTCCCCTCCACCTCCGTCGTTACCGCCAGTTCTGCTTACTCTTGCTGGGATTGGGGTGGACACGTCCTCAGTGTTTCCTCAGCCCCTTTTGCCTCTGGGCTCCAAGCAGCAGCCACAGGGCTCTTTAAACACTTCACCACGTCCCTTTCATCCTCTCCATAAAACCTTCCAGCAGCATTTATTTGCAGTTAGAATAAAATCCAAACTCCTTATCAGGTGCATTAGTAAAGGTGATTCCAGTTGTGGTGATAAATAAAACTCAAAATTTCAGTGGCTTAACACATGAAAATTCAGCCCTGGCTCACGTAACAGTTCAGTGCAGGTGATCCTGGTTTTGCATACTTTTCTTCCACACAAGGATTCAGGGACCCAGGTTTTCTAACCTTGGGTCCTGTGGTTGGCCAGCTGCCTCGGAGCCCCTGCGTCCTGGAGAGTGTGTGGAGAAGGCACACCTACTACCTCACTGCCGTGGCACTAAGAGGACCACCTTCCAATGCTCACCTTCCTTTGGTGAGAGCTGATCATACCGCCCCGCCTGGAAGTGAGAGCGGCTGGGAAATATGGTCTCTGGCTGGGAGACGCATCCCAGGCACAGCTCTTCATTCAGGGAAGGGCAACATGAAACTTTGGGGGCTGGCCATCTTGCCATATTTGGTCTCTTAAAGCCCACCACAAGTCACCCCTGTTCACCTCTCCAGCCTCCTCTCACACACCCTCCCCTGGCTATGCTCCAGCCACACTGGTCTTCCCTTCTAATCTCAGGCTTGTCCTTGCCTTATGACTTTTGTGTTCTCTTCCTTCTGCCTGGAAAGTTTTATCCTCAGAATTGTTTTTTGGATAGTTCTCTTTAACTCTCAAGTGTCAGTTCAAATACCACCATCCCTCAGGGGTCCCCGCCTGTCACTCGGTGTAGTCCTCTACCACGTCACTGGTTTTAGTTGTCTCTGCAGCACAGACCAACTACAGTAATTATCTAAGCTTGTTTACCTCGTTCTTGTCCAGTTTCTGCCCCACTCTCCGTCTGTGCCATGGAAACGCCACGTCTGACTCTCTCGCTCACTGCCGCATGTGTTTATAGCCCCCAGATCATGACTGGCATATGTAAGTCACTCAATACACATTTATGGAATAAATGGATAGAATCTTTTAGTCCTGGGAGTTCAAAATCCATAAAGAAGAGTTGCTATGAGAAGGCTGGCACCACTCCACATCTTCAATCACCAAGATTCAGTTGGGCTAATCAAGTGTTCAGCCAGTAAAATCAACCAGCTCTGCTGCATTAAATCCTCATGACATTGTCCTGGAAGAACCTGATGGGTTATGTTAATCTAAGAAACAAGCAAATCTATCTCCTGTTAGATACCCTTTTTGGTAAGTCTTTACAAACTGTACTCTGTCTCTTGGAATTTTCAAAATAGTCATTTTCTGACCTACTGTGAATATGCACTACAAGTGGTATACTGTGTTTATATTCTTATTGCTAATAATAATAATACCACTGGGGAATATGAATAAAACAACACAAAACAATTCCAATGGTGGCTCCACCAGCCAGTTTTAAAGCTACTAATGGCCTGAGGCAATTGAAGTTTGTGTACAGTTGGAATTTTAGAACGATTACTTAATCCCTTATGATTTCTAGGGTAGAAATTCAAAGGCCTTTTGTATTCTCTCTGATGAAATTACTAACACAAATGTAGAGTTTTATGAAGATGCATCTTTTGTATTAACAGGCAACATTAGAGGATAGGAAAAATATTTCTTTTGAAGCCAAAACCCCTGAGTTTGAATTTTGGGTCTTCCATTTACCAACTGTGTGACCTTGGGTAGGTTATTGATTTTTTTCCTATTTATCAGTTTCTCAATCTGTAAAAGGAGAATATTAATATCTGCCTCCCAGGGCTTTTGTGAAGACTAATGTGAATGTTTAGCCTAAAGTCAGCACTCAGTCGGTGCTAAAAGAGAGTTAGCTTTTTTTTTTTAATCTTTTTATTTTATTAGCTTTTCTTCCTTTATGGTATTTAAGTATTTCTTTACTCAATTTAGTCCAAAGTTCTTTAGAAGACAAAGCCCCATGGGGCGATTGTGCAAAAAAATATATAGATCAATTTTGCACATTTCTCACACACACTCTGGGTCAGATTAGAAAGATTGGGGTCATCTATTTCTCCCTTGATCCATACTTAATAAGTTATAGGTGATGTTGAGTCTACTCCTGACTTATCTCTGAAGGCCATCCACTCTTCCCTGGACACTTCATCTCTGCCTTTCTCACTAGAGAATTCCCTAGTGGTCTCTTTGGCCAAATCTATCCTCTACATTGTATTAGAATAATTTTTCTAAAATACAAATATAATCATATCATTTTCTTTCTTAAGCCTCTGCAATGGTTAATTTTGTATGTCAACATATCTGGGTCACGGGATACCTAGGTATCTGGTTAAGCACTGTTTCTGAGTGTGTCTGTAGGGTGTTTCTGGATGAGGTTAGCATTTATATTCGTGGACTGAAAAAAGCAGATTGCCCTCCCCATTGTGGGTGAGCCTCATCCTCTCCATTGAAGGCCTGAAGAGAACAAAAAGGTGGAGGAAGGGAGAATTCACTCTCTCTGCCTGGCTGCTGAACTAAGACATTGGTTTTCTACTCTGGTTCTGGGACTTACACCATAGGCCCTCCAGTGCTCAGGCCTTTGAACTTGGACTGGAACCACACCTCTGGCTTTCCTGAGTCTCCAGTGCACAGATGGCTACCATACTCATGTGAGCCAAATCCTCATATAACACATAATATAATACAGTTGACCCTTGAACAATATGCAGGATAGGGGTGATGACCTCCCATGAAACTAAACATCTGCATATAATTTAAGTCAGCCTTTTGCATATGTGGGTTCCCAGCAGCCAGTTGACCCTTGCACATGCAGGGGTTTGAACTGTGTGGGTCAATTGAAAAAGTTCACATGCAGGTGGACCCACACAGTTCAAACCTGTGTTTTTCAGGGGTCAACCATATGTATATATTCCCCATTTTATATACCCCAACACACATACATATACTCATACTGTTGGTTACATATATCCTATTGGTTCCATTTCTCTGGAGAACCCTGACAAATACAGCCTCTATGCCTCCAGTTGCCTATAAGTTAACACGTTCCCATGTAAATACTTAGTGTGGCTTAGCTCTAAGCAACCTTACTAGCTAACTTTTCTTCCTGTCTCTACTCACATACCACACATTCTTACTACCGCGCTTTTCATCATTGCCCAAACACTGTCTTCTGCAAGAGTTTCTGCTTTGAAAAGTAGTTTTCTCCATCTAGGATATCCTGTTCTTCTCTGCCTGGTGAACTCCTACTCCCTTTCAGGACCCAGGTCACACATCACTTGTTCAGCTGTACTGAGCATGTAGCATTGGTGAGAGTCCAGTGTTGTATCTACCTTTGGAGAGTAGACTTATCTAGTGGATCCTAAGGATTGGGATGGGGGTGGGTGAAACTTTCTGCTGACAGCCCAGTGATAACACATAAACATTCCATAAAATTCAAAATATTATTGAATTCATTAAAAAAAATTTTTTTAAAAATATTTTATTTATTTTATTTTTAGAGAGGGGATGGGAAGGAGAAAGAGAGAGAGAGAGAGAGAAACATCAATGTGTGGTTGCCTCTCACATGGCCCCCACTGGGGACCTGGCCTACAACCCAGGCATGTGCCCTGACTGGGAATTGAACCTGTGACCCTTTGGTTTGCAGCCCGCGCTCAATCCACTGAGCTACGCCAGCCGGGGTGAATTCATTTTACATTATGTTACATAATAAAGCAGTTCATATGTTCACAATCTGAAAATAGAATTCAAACCAGAGAGTAGAATATTAAGAGATTCTATAAGAAACCACGTTTTACAATAAGAGGTCTACAAATTCAGTCAAGGAAAAAATAGGATAAACCAACTTAATCAACAGTAAAATTTGATCACAGGTACAACATTAAAACCGGATCATGCTGTGTCTGCTAATTATAAAGTATATGAAATTCTAGCCTACGGTGAAAACCTCTGGTGAAAGGGAAATAAAAGAATAATACTTAAGTTGATGAGACTGCATTTCCTGATAAAACATATATGATCTTTTGCAAATGTGGTCTGCAAACTTTAAATAATTCAGTTATTAATTGACCTGCATGCAGAGAATGTTGCTCCTCTCTGGTTTAGTTAATTCACCAAAAATCAGTCAACAAACATTTCCAGAGCATTCTCTGTGCTCTAGACACTGTGCTAGGCATTGTGCAGACTATAAAGAGGGTCTCCTGTCCTCAAAGGGCTTTCAAACCACTCCCTGGCTCAGCTTTGCTTCATCTCTGATTCCCTCTCCTCCCCTTGCACTCAGGACTCTGATGAATGCTGCCTGTACCCACACCCTTCATTTGCAGGACTACACTGGCCCATGAGTTCCTTCACTTTTTACATCAGCTCATCAAGTCTCACACTCTGGTCAGGACCACCCTCATCTGCCTGTTCCTCTTCCAAGAGGTGCATTTTTAACTTAATGCTATAAACATGCCCCAGAGTTCTCACCCCTCTTTATAAGAGGTAGGACCCTCCCATTTACGTTGATTTGTGTTTGCTTCTGTCACTGACTTTCTCTACACACATATTTCTGGAAAGGAATGGATCATAATCCTGCTTTGAGTTCTTTCCAGCTAAAAAGTTTTGTTTTCCTTTTTTTCCCCAGAAGACTCTTGAAGTACACAATGACTCAGGGAAGGTGTTTTGTTAGTTACAATAAGCTTTTTCATCTCAGTTTTCACTAACGTCTTATCAAGGGAGTGGAAGAGTGAAACTAAGAGTATGTGGGTGGGGTGATTTGAAGAAGCTGAATGGTGTGGGGACTCCTGAAAAAGGAAAGAGAAACTCACAGGAGAGGTGGGAGAGAGGGTTAACCGTATGCTGTCCAGTCCACAGTTTCTTCTAACATCTGGTCCCGTGTAATTAAAATGGCTCCTCTACTCAGGGCCTAGTTTCATGAACTCTGCTGCTGGATTTTTTTTTTAGTGAATATTTATTATCCCAACTGTAATCCTTCATTTAACATAATATAAAAATTGTAGAAAAAGAGAGTAATTAGTAATAAATCATCATCTCACTCATTAGCAGTAAATAATGCCACTTTGTCAAAGTCATAATCATCAAGCAGTCAGCTAGAGGTGATTATGTGTGCTACCCAACTGGAATCAGTCCAAAAACAAACCACAGCTCCTGTTTATTATCCTAATTATGCCTTCATATGATGCTGTCTTTTCCCCTCATAAACTTGATAACAATAAAAGAACAACAATGAAAATTGACAGGATAAATGGACAAGAAGGGAAGCCTTAGAAACCTCTCACCCAGCCACCCACAAACGTCTCTAATTCTGATGCTGAAAAGGCTGTAAGACTTGAGGAGAGCTGAACAGAGCAGGGGAACTGTTGAAGGAGTTAGATACATGGCTATATAGAATTTTCTTTTGTTCAATAGTCTATCAATCAAATTAGAATACGGGTAGTCCTCACTTTGCACAATGCTTTGCTAACTGAAATGTGTGGGTGTTGGAACTGAGTCATCATTTTACACAGTTCAGTGGTACCTGAGATTGTTACAACGGAATTGTCCGAAAGAGAGAACGTGGTTCCCATAGGCATGCAACTGAGTTAGCATGGTAGTGAGAACCGCCTGCAGTCTGTTGTGAAGTAACTTCTCTGTCCCGCCTCTCCCAGTCTTCGTTAACCTGAAATTTGTCAGACTGTTTGAGAGCAGTGGAGTCGAAGAAAAATGAATGCAGAAGGTTTAAATGAGGCTTTCTATGATATCCTAGCCTATTATCTAGGATGAAAGATATTCATCATCTAGGCTGAATGGATCCCTGAAAGGAGGATGAATCATCTGTGCTGGAAAAGGTGAGTGAAGGGTAGGGTGGGGGCTCAAAGACCTAGTTTAAAGATCAGAGTTAGATGGAGAAAACAGGTTGAAGGCTCGAGAAAAAATATTGGTTATGGAATAGTTTGAGAAGGATAGCTGTTAGGTTTTATTTGAATGATTGATAAAATTTGCCTAGGAAGCCATACAGTCCAGGATTTTTGTTTACTGGGAGTTTTTGTTATTACTGCTTCAATTTCATTAGTTGTTATTGGTCTATTCAGGTTTTCTGCTTCTTCCTGAGTCAGTTTTGGAAGATCGTATGTTTCTAGAAATTTATCCATTTCGCCTAGGTTGTGCACTTTGTTGGTATATAGTTGTTCATAGTATTTTCTAATAATCTCATGTATTTCTGTGGTATCGGTTGTTACTTCTTTTTCATTTCTGATTTTATTTATTTGGGTCTTCCCTCTTTTTTTCTTGATGGGTCTGGTTAAATGTTCATCAATTTTATTTATATTTTCAGAGAACCAAATCTGGGATTCACTGATTTTTTTTATTGTGTTTTTAATCTCTATGTCATTTATTTCTACTCTGATCTTGATTATTTTCTTCCTTCTACTTAGTCTGGGCTTTGTTTGTTGTTATTTTTCAGTCCTTTTAAGGATTAGGTTGTTTATTAGAGATTTTTCTATCTTTAGTTAGGTCTATCATGCTGTGAACTTTCCTCCCAGGACTGCTCTCACTGTGTCCCAGAGGCTTTGGGTTGTTGTGTGTTCATTTTCATTTGTTTCCATGCACTACTTGATTTCTTCCTCAATCTCATTGTTGACCCATTCATTATTAAATAACATGTCATTTAGTCTCCATGTACTTGAATATTTTTTATTGAGGTTGATTTCTAGTTTCAAGCCATTGTGATCTGAGAAAATGCTCGATATGATTTCAATTTTCTTGAATGTGTTAAGACTTATTTTGTGTCCTACCATGTCTTTGAGAATGATCTGTGTGCACTTGAGAAGAATGTGTATTCTGTTGCTTTGGGATGAAATATTCTTTAAATGTCTATTAAATCCCTTCGGTCTAGTATGTTGTTTAAGATGGCTGTTTCTTTGTTGATTTTTTTGTCTGGAAGTTCTATCCATTGAAGACAGTAGGGTATTAAAATCCCCTACAATGACTGTATTGCTGTCAATCTCTTCCTTAAAGTCCTCCAAGACTTTCTTTATATATTTAGGTGCTTCTATATTGGGTGCATATATGTTTACAAAGATTTTGTTGGATCGATCCCTTTAGTATTATGTAGTGACTTTCTTTGTCTCTTGTTATGGTCTTTGTTTTGGAATCTATTTTGTCAGATAAAAGTATTGCTACCACAGCTTTTTTTAAAAATCTCCACATCAACTGAAAAACCTTCTGAATGGATGAAGAAATGATCATCAAAATGAAAAGGGAACCCATTGTATGGGAGAATGTATTTGCCAATGATACTTCAGACAAGTGTTTAATCTCCAAAATACATAAAGAACACCAGGAAGACAAACAATCCAATCAAAAACTGGGCATAGGACCTGAACAGACACTTCTCAAAGTAGGACATACAAATGGCTCATAGACATATGAAAAGATGCTCAACATCACTAGCCATCAGAGAGATGCAAATTAAAACCATAATAAGATACCATCTCACACCTTCCAAAATGGCTATCATTAATAAATCCTAGTGCTGGCAAGGTTGTGGAGAAAAGAGAACCCAAGTGCACTGCTGGTGTGGATGCAGACTGGTGCAGCCACTGTGGAAAGCAGTATGGAATTTCCTCAAAAAAATTAAAAATGGAACTGCCTTTTGACTCAGTGATTCCATTGCTGGGAATATATCCTAAGAATCTTGAAACACTAATTCAAAAGAAATATGCACCCCTATGTTCACAGCAGTGCTATTTACAATAGCCAAGATTTGGAAACAACCTAAGTACCCATCAGTAGATGAGTGGATACAAAAAACTGTTGTACATTTACACAATGGAATACTACACAGTAGTAAAAAAAGAAGTAATTTTTACCTTTTGCAACAGCATGGAGCTGGAGATTACTATGCTAAGTGAAATAAGCCAGTCTGTAAAAGACAAATACCATATGATCTCATTTATAAGTGGAATCTACTGAACAAAATAAACTAATGAGCAAAATAGAACCAGAGGCATAGAAACATGGAACAGACTGACAGCTGTAAGGCGGGAGGGGAGAAGTATGGACTGGTTGAAAGAAGGTGAAAGGATTAATCAAAGAACATATATGAAAGACCCATGGACAATGACAATAGTGTAGGGTTTGACTATGGGAGTAGGGGGTGGGATGGATGGAGGAGATCAAAGCGGGGAAATTGGGACAACTGTAATAGCATAAACAATAAAATATTTAAATTAAAAATATTGGTAATGGCAATTAATATGGGAGTTCTAGCTCAGGAAAATTAGGATATACCCTAGAACCAGGAGAAGGCTAGTTAAGGACCTGTGTGGGGAAAGGCCGGGGAATCCTCTGAATTAGTTGGGCAGGTGACTTTGATGTTAGGATTTCTGACCTGTTGTGGAAAGTGCCTTGGAACATTAGTCCAGCTTAAATGAACCCCTCCGCTGGCCATAGTGGATGGCTCCATGGTACATTTTTAACAAGGTGACTCTTCTCTCTGGTCACATGGATTGGTCCCAGGGTATGCCCCTAACCCTAGCTGGACCTCAGTCCCTTCCCTGGGGATTTGGAAGTGTGAATGACAGAGAGACTGTCAGATTCCTATTAGGGAGATGAATCATTGAAAGCTTTTTTTTTTTTTTTTTTTTTGCTGTATGGTGGGTGGTTCTCCCCTGCCACATGCTCCCAAGAGGCAGAGTATGACTCTTTAGCTTCATTCTTTGGTATACAACATACAGATGAAAGTAGAAATAAAAGACAGAGAGATTCTTTGGGATATTTATCTGGCTCCTGGATTCACTCTTTTCTGAGGCCAAGATGCATTTCTTCTGCCTTGAATTTCTGTAAGCTATTCCTAAGTTCTTATGATAAAGTCAACTTTTTGGTTTAAACTAGTCTGAAAAGGTTTCTGTTATTTGTGATTAAACAATCCTAATATATGATAGGAGACTAAAGGATATAGATAGATACAATGAGAACTAATGAC
>PVJI01030973.1:0-13592 GCA_004026765.1 Micronycteris hirsuta
GAGAAGAGGAAGAGCAAGGAATTGAAAACTGATTTGAAAACATAATGAAGGAGAACTTCCCCAATCTGGCAAAGGAAATAGATGTCCAGGAAGTCCAGGACGCTCAGAGAGTCCCAAAGAAGTTGGACCTATGGAGGAGCACACCAAGGCACATCATAATTACATTACCCAAGATTAAAAATAAGGAAAGAATCTTAAAAGCAGCAAGAAAAAAGGAGACAGTTCCCTACAAAGGAGTTCCCATAAGACTATCAGCTGATTTCTCAAAAGAAACCTTACAGGCAAGAAAGGGCTGGAAAGAAGTATTCAAAGTCATGAAAGGCAAGGACCTACAACCTAAATTAATTCTATCCAGCAGAGCTATCATATAGAATGGAAGGGCAGATAAAGTGCTTCCCAGATAAGGTCAAGTGAAAGGAGTCCATCACCACCAAGCCCATGTTATATGAAATGTTAAAGGTACTTACGTAAGAAAAAGAAGATCAAAACTACAAACAGTAAAATGACAACAAACTCCAACTGTCAACAACTGAACTTAAAAATAAAAACAAACAAACAAACTAAGCAAACAACTAGAACAGGAACAGAGTCACAGAAATGGAGATCACATGGAGGGTTATCAGTGAGGTGTGGGGAGAATGGGGCAAAAGGTATAAGAAATAAGAAGCATAATTGGTAAGCACAACATAGACAGGGGTGGTTAAGAATAGTACAGGAAATGGAAAAGCCAAAGAACTCATATGTATGACCCATGGACATGAACTTGGGGTGGGGGGTATACTGGAGGGAGAAGGGTGCAGGGTGGAAGGGGATAAAGGGGAGAAAAACAATGGGACAACTGTAATAGCATCATCAAAAAATATACTTAAAAAATTAAATGCAAATACCTGGTCTCCAAAAGGAAAAAAAACAAAAAAAACAAAAACCCTTAAAACTGTAAATACCACTGGACCCAGGAATAATCCAAAACGTCTTTATGTGAAGATATAAATTTTATTCTTTTTTTCCTTGATTTTTTGGGGTAAAAGCATTATTGATATATTATTGACATCTCACACAATTCACCCATTTAAAGTGTACATGTCAATGGTATAGTATGTTCAGAATCATGCAGCCATCACCACAATCAGAGAACATTTTCTTCAAAAAGAAACATATCACCCTTTAGCTATTATCCCCCATCTCATTTCTGTCCCCAGTCCTAAGTACTTACCTACTTTGTCATTACAGTTTTGCCTATTCTGAACATTTCATAGAAGTGGAATCATTATGCTAAGTAAAAGAAGCCAGTCACAAAAGAATGCATATTACATGTTTTCAAGGGTCATCTGTGTTACATCATATGTCAGTACCTCCTTTTTATGGTCAAATAATATTCCACTGTATATACATATACCATATTTAACTTACACACTCATCCGCTGGTTGACATTTGTGTTGTTTCACCTTTGACTACTATGAATCATGCTGTTGTAAACATTTATGTTCAAGTTTTTATGTGGACGTATTTTCATTTCTCTTGGCTATACACCTAGGAGTGTAATTTACACTATTCTTATCACAGTTAAAATCATGGTCAAACAATGTAATTATGTTACATTCAGAGGTATTATGCACAAGTGCTACATTCCCAAGAGAATTATGCAGAAAAAGCTTGGCTTTGTAGAAGGAAATCCTCATTGATACGGAAAAAAGCCACACGAAGTGAAAAAAGCAGGACACGACCCACTTAAAATCCTTCCTTGGTGTCCCATTCCCTGCTGTGTGCTATGGCCCTGTGCACCCCAGCTCTCTCCCCCTCAGTTCTCTGAGGGCCAGCTATACACTACCTTTCAGAGATTTGTAGGCTGTTTCAGCTTCTGAGCCTTTGCATGTTTCCTCTCACTCTGTGGCCACTTCTTTGCCCAGTGGTTTCACGTCTCATCTTAAATGTCACTTCCTCAAAGAAACCTTCTCTAGTATCCCTAGGCTAGGGTTGTGTATTCCACAGCATCTTGCAATTTTCCATCTTAATACTTTAGATAGTTGTAATCATTTATCCAGTCAGTAATCAAATACTGAGAGCCTTTTACATGCAAAGATACAGAGTGAAACAAAAACATGGAGGATCCTTGCCATCTAAGATCTTACATTCTAGAGAGGGAATACAATGTACAAGTAAACAAATCAATATACTGGGTAATTTTAGATAATGATAATTAGCTCAGTGTTTGTCCTCTGATTGTAAACACCACAAAGGCAGGAGCTATTATCTGTCTCTGTTACTTCCAGTTTGGTAGAGCTTAGCACTGAGTCTGGCCGGCTGAATAAGCTCAACACAATTTTTTTCCATGACTTAAAATAGACATATAAAAGACGTGAACAAGGAGACTACGTCTGTAAATAACTGACTTTGAGTTTTTCCCCTTTTTTCAGACTACGTCTGTAAATAATTGACTTTGAGTTTTTTCCCTTTTTTCAACTTTCTGTAATTCTACATATTTTTTTTAAAGATTTTATTTATTTATTTTTTAGAGAGAGGAGAAGGGAGGGAGAAAGAGAGGGAGGAACAGCAATGTATGGTTGCCTCTCACATGGCCCTCACTGGGGACCTGGCCTGCAACCCAGGTATGTGCCCTGACCAGGAATTGAACCTGCATCGTCTGGTTCCCAGCCCGCGCTCAATCCACTGAGCTACACCAGCCAGGGCCCTACATACTTTTATAATCAAAACAATGAAAAGATGAGCAAAAATTACTATAGGTGAGTAAAAG
This sequence comes from Micronycteris hirsuta, assembly GCA_004026765.1. NCBI lineage: Eukaryota > Metazoa > Chordata > Mammalia > Chiroptera > Phyllostomidae > Micronycteris > Micronycteris hirsuta. Next base: position 2,754 of record PVJI01030973.1, read on the forward strand.
AACCCCAAATAAAACACATTTATATGTCAATACACACTCGTTAAACACCTGGGAGTAAAATGTAGTCTGAAATACTCAGATGTGTCTAAGTAGATAGAATTTCCTTGGCTCATTACCAAGCAGGTTCTCGGCCTTCGGCAGTATAATTCACCGTTTTAAATTGGCCTTAAGCAAAAAGGTGCTTAAGGACATGAGCCCTCAAATTCCTGATTTCTGAGGGTCTTTAGAATATCCTTCCACCCAGGATGTGGCGGCAAAAACTGCAATTCCATTTACTCATCAATGTTAAGGGAACACAAGTTTTTGCGAGGTCAACGGAGAATACCTTTTCACAACACATTACCAGCCCCTTCCCAATATATATTCTTCGACTAGTCCCAGAGACAAGACAGCTGTAATAAATCCAATAAGCTCTAGGTTGGGCCAGAGAAGCATCCCAACAGAACCCCACCCCCAAGCGGAGCGCTCAGCCGCTTCTTTCTTCCCCGAGACGCATGCGCAGCGCACTCTCCGAACACCGCACGCCGTGTCTAAGGGAGCTGAAAGAGGGCGCTTACGTCACCGTGCGAGAATAAGGGACCCTTCCGCTCCTCTAAGGGAAATGAGTCCGCGCAACTTCGTTTTTCTTAGCCCACGAAAAAAATCTCCTTTCTCTTTTAACCCCAGCGCCAAAGCTTCCCCCAGACCCTTTCCAATGGTACAGTTTTCCCCCCCGGATTTCTCTCTGTACGTTCGTTAGAACGCGAAGTCCGCGGGAAGGAAAAGGAGAGGGCTAACGTGAGACTATTTCAGCGTTGTTTACAAGGGGTGAGATAGACTAGGAATCGGTCCGCGAGGGCGGAGCCAAGGAGACCGGCCCTTCTTTCCACCCCCTCCCTCCCTTGCCTTCCCCGCGAGCGGACGCGGCAGCGCCTCTGTCTCGTTTTTTCTTATTTTCCCCCCTTCCCCTTCCTTTTTTTTTTCTTTTTCCCCCTTCCTCCCTTTCACCATTTCCCCTTGGAGGCGCTTCCCCCGGGCAGGGGCAGAGCCGGTCTCACCCCCCGCCTCTCCCCGGCCCCCGCCGCCCTATGGAGAGAGGGAGCCCCCTCCCCACCCGGGCACAAGCGGCGGCGGTTGGAGGAGCGAGACCCGCGGTGGCGGCCTCAGGTCCAGGATCGTCATGGAACTAATTCGCTGACCGACCCACGGCCGCAGCCGTGTGTCCTGCTCGAGTGCCAGTGCCCGCGCCCCCCGGCACTGTTCCCCCTCTTCTCCCTCCTCAGTCGGCCCGGTCCTCGTCCCGCGCGCCCCGTCGCCGCGCGCTGAGGAAAATGAGGTGGTAGCGGGCCCCCGGATGACCCCGCGTCACCACTGTGAGGCCTACAGCTCTGCCAGGGAGGAGGAAGAGGAGGAGAAGGTGAGCGGGCGGGGCGGGGGGCTCGACGAGTCTCCGCGACCCGCGCTCGCGCGCGCTGCCCACAGCAGAGCACCCGGAGCCGCGCTCTCCGGGGCGCCTCCCCCCACCCCCGCGCAGGCCGTCTCCCCGCGCCTCCATCACCCGCCGGTCCTCCCCCAGCCACATCCACCCACCCCTACTACGTCGCCCCCCACCACAGCCCGCCCCTCCTTCGCCTCCGCCGCCAAAGGGGCCTCCGGGCGTTCCCTCGCCCCCTCCACGCCAGAACAACTCGGCACCTGCCCAGTTTGCTAACAGCTCTTCTCTGTTCCCTTTCGGGCCGTTTTTGTCTGTCACCGAGTAACTTTTTTGTAGGAATTGCAGATTGCCTGCTCTGGTGCATTTTCTAGGCTCCGCGAGCCTGTGTAATACACAAAGAAGGGGACACACTCCCACCGTTAGACTTCAGCGCTCCTGCGGGAGCCAAAGGAAGATGATTTACATTGCAAAGCGGTGTGAATGCCAAATGAATGGGATGAACCGCCGGTGCTGCTGGAGCTCGGTGAAGGGGAACGTCACCCAGGGTGTGGGTGGGGGAGATTGAAGAGGAGGTGAGATTTGAGTTGCACCCTGAAGAACGGATAAAAATAGCGAAGTTTTGAAAAGGGGAAAGAAGGGCCTCTGCTGAGCTCTAGGTTCCACTGCACATCGTTTTGGCAGGGGTTGAGAATTGGATAGCGAAATAGTGGAAGATACCTATCTCTCCGGAGGCAGGATGGAGTCAGACTGACACTCTGAGCGCTAAGCTGAAGTATTTATTTAGCCTTTCTTCTGTTGGGGAGTCACTCAACATTTGAGCAGCAGTGTGACGTTAGGATGTCTGTGACATTCGTTGAGGCATGTTATCAGTTATTCGGAGTGGTTTGCAACTTACTGAATTCTCAAGTACTCATTGAGGCAGGTTTCATTGAGGAGTGTCATTTCACAGATGGGGAAAACAGGCTGGACGAAATTATTTCCTCCTTAGATGACACGGCTAGAACCCGGTGGCCAGAGTTCAAACCTGAGCGCTTTGAGAATATGTTGAGTAGTCTCTCTTTCTGTTGAAAAGGTTAACAGTAATGTTATCTGCTTCTAGTTTTCCAGGTCATTCGTGGCAGACGAAGTAGAAGGGAATGGATAAATATCAATAGGTTAAGAGAGAATGGACAAGATCTAGATTCACTAATCTGGGGGACCAGCAGGATGAGAGAGAATAAGTTTCTGGACCAGGAAAATCAATCTTAATGAAGAGCAGATCAGTAGAATTAACGTGTGTTGAGAGGTAGAGTAGAGTGGCATCCTAGTAGGTTAGAATGGAACTCTCAAACGTTTTTTGGGTCAAATTAGAAGCTGAGAGTGTGTATACAAGATTCAATCTGTGTAATACTTTACAAACGAAAAGTATTCACTCTTCTTTGTATGTTTCTTTAAAGTGGGCTTAATGATACCTACTTCATAAGGTTGTGTTAGGGTTAAATCAGTTAATATGGCATAATATTTTGAAGAACACCTGGCCAGGTAGCACTCACTGCTTTTACCTGTTATTCATTTAGCAAGTGTAAGCTATTATTGTTTATTAGCTGTGGTGCTCAAATCTGAATGCCATCAAGGAACTTATGGTTAGCCGGAGAGACAAGTCTGCAAATAATTATCACAGAGCAATTAAATGCAAAAGTAGAGTTATGTCCAAATAGAGATGTAGAAAGGCAGTGTGTTCCAGTCACAGATTGATGCAAATGTAAACTCTGAGAAGGGGAATGTGAGCTACAGAAGGATGTTTCAAGTTAAAAGAAGAGAGTGTGGAAAGACGTGGAGATTGGGAAAGAGCATCCTGTTTTAGAATTACAAGTATTACGTGTAGTTCATTATTAAGTTAGGGGCATAAAGTTAAGGAGGTAATATTAGAACATGAGGTTCTTGTATGGTCACATTAATAAATTCATCATATTTAGAAGAGGAACTTAAGATCCAGAAATCAGCACCAGTACAGAATTATTAATAGGGTTGGTGTTATGATAATAGTAAATACAGTAATTCCATATTAATGTTCTGTTTAGCCATCACCATGCAGTAGTTTCCCTTAGACGAGTGGGAGGCCCTTTATATAGATGTGTAATATAGTTTATGCTGTACAATAAGGATTTTATAAACTTCACTCAGACATTAAGCTATTTGATAAACCTGGAAAAAGGAGAAGTAGAGATTTAAAGAATGGGAGGAGAAATGTGAAAGAAGCTATTCATAAAGTTAGAAGTGTGTGGAGTATGCCAACCAAAATATGGTCTTTTTGTTTTTCAGTCCTAGAGACTTTTCTACCTGAGCATTCAAAATTCTAGCTGCATCCAAAAGTGGGCATAAAATAAGATACAACTATAATGTTTTATTATTTAAAATAGTAAAATTATATTTTAAGTGTTTGTATTTTATTTCTTAGCAGGATTCGTTATTAATCTCATTCAAATAATCTGTTTTACATATTAGAAAATAGGCCCTGATTGACTTGCTTGGTTGAGCATTGTCCTGCAAAGTGAAGGGTCCGCGTTTGATTCCTGGTTGGGTGGGAGCATTCCTGGTCAGGGCACGTGCCTGGGTTGCATCTTGGGCCTGTGAGGAAGGCAACCAATGGATGTTTCTTGCACACATGGATGTTTCTCTCCCTCTCTCCCTCCCTTCCTCTCTCTCTAAAATAAATAAAATATAAAAAAGAAAATAGGTTGTATTCTGCCAGTAAAAGAAATAAGACTCAAGCTAATGTTTTTTCCAATGTATCATTATGCCTTACTTAAAAATGAGATGTAAATAATAGCCTGATAATATCAGTACTTCCATAAATTGTCTTTTATTTTGTTTTTTTAAGTTCTTATAAGTAATTTCAAAAAGAAACCCTTTGCCGGGATTCCCTTATTAACATTTTACCTTATTTGGTTTATCATTTGTCATCCCCGCCCCCTGCCCTATGTGTGTATAAGTTGCATGATGGCCCCTTACTCCTAAATTTTTTAGTGTGTATTTCCTAAGGCTAGGAGTATTCTCTTAGAGAATCACAGTAAAGTTATAAACTTTAATAAGTTTAACATTGTTACATTTACTTTAATCTGCTGCCCATGTTCCCATTATGTCAATTGACCCAATAATGACATTTTTTTTTAAAAAGATTTTACTTTTATTTATTTTTAGAGAGAGGGGAAAGGAGTGAGAAAGAGAGGAAGAGAAACAGCAATGTATGGTTGCCTCTCACATGGCCTCCACTGGGGACCTGGCCTGCAACCCAGGCATGTGCCCTGACTGGGAATCGAACCAGGATCCTTTGGTTCCCAGCCCGTGCTCAATCCACTGAGCTACACCAGCCAGGGCCAATAATGACATTTTTAGCATTTATCTCTTCAGTACAAGATCCATTCTAAGGTCAGATACTGCAATCTGATTTTTCTATAGAATCATTTAATCTGGAACACCCCCACAGGTGTCCTCCATTCTTTCTCTCTTTCACTTGCATATTTATATCCTTTTTTTTTTTTAAGATCAAGAAATTTGAACTTTTTTCTTTTCCTTTGTTGACATCCTAGTGTGAGCAAAGAATGATTTCTTTTTCTTCTCTTGATGTGGTGTATTATGTTAATTGATTTCTGAACATTAAACTAACTTCGCATTCCTGGGCTGTCACATTTGGTTATGGTGCATAATATTTTTTTACAGCGGGAGATTCAGTTTGCTCGTATTTTGTTGAGTTGTGTATATATTTAGAAAAGATACCGATCTATAGTTTTTTAGTGCTGTATATTATTTTTGGTTTTGGTAGCAGGGTAATAATTGGCCTCAAATGAGTTAAGAAGTACTCCTCTTTTTGTGAGAGTACATGAATAATTTGTATTCATTTTTCTGTAAATGTTTGCTAGAATTTACCAGTGAAGCCATTTTGGCATAGAGTTTTCTTTGGCAGTAGTGTATTTGTTTACTCATTCTGTTTCTTGTTATATGGCTGTTCAGCCTTCGCTTTATTTCTGATTTTAGTACTTTTATCTTTTGTTTTTTCTTGGTCAGTGTAGCTAAAGTTTTGCTAACTTTGATGATCTTTTCACTACCTTTTGGTTTCATTGATCTATTTTATTTTTCTCTTCTGTACTTTTTAATTTCTACTTTAATATTCTTTCCTTCTTGCTTTGTTTAGTTATAGTTTACTGTACTTTTTCCAGTGTCTTAAGGTGGAAGATTATGGTATTGGTTTGAGATTTTTTTTAATATAACATTTACAAGAATTAATTTGTCTCTAAACACCACTTTCATTGCATCCCATAAGTTTTATTATGTTAGGTAGTCTTTTTCATTCATCTGAAAGTATTTTCTAATTTTACTTGTGATATCCATTTCGAAAGATGTTAAAAGCATCTAAATATTTGAAAGTATTACTCAGGACCTTAATTGTAGGTGATTGGAAAACAGGAGTCTTGAACCTGATCTTACTGCTATGTAAATACTGTGGTATTCTATTACATTTACCTTCTTGCCTAACCTTTTTTTTCTGGTTTACTTTCTCACTTGCTTAGCTTTCATTGTATCTTTTCACATTCTCCAGGAGTCTTTCTCTTTTTTTTAGGATTTTATTTATTTTTAGAGAGAGAGGAAGAGAGAGAGAAACATTGATGTGCAAGAAGATGTATTGATCAGTTGCTTCTTGCACTGCCTCTTGTATGCCCCCAACTGGGGACCTGGGCTGACAACCCAAGGCATGTGCCCCTACTGGGAATCGAACCGGTGACTTTTTGGTTTACAGACTGGCACTCAACCCACTGAGCCACACCAGCCAGGGCTCCAGCAATTCTCAATTAAGTTTATTACACATAGTCATCTCTCTCAAATCTATAGTTTCCCTTTTTTTAAAACTTTTTTTTAGGCATCTCGCTTGGACTTTGATTTGCCCTGCACTGATCTAAAGTGATCTCTTCAGACTTGCTGCTCTATTGGAGTGCGAGTTGCTTCATTGTTGAGTTTTCTAATCAACAATGTCCAGTACAGTTTACTGCATTGATACTCATGTTCCCTTTCTGTATTATCCAATGCAGTATTTGTTAGTCATTTCTAGTTATTGAGCACTTGAAATGAAGAGTTATATCTACTTTAAATATTCACATGTGAGGTTAGTAGACACTATTCGAAGCTCAATGCAACATAGTTTTATATTGCCCTTTTACACTATTTGTGCGTATTTTTGAACCATGGAAAAAATCAAATAAAACTAATTGTTTTAAAATGAAAAAAGTTTCATACTTAAGGTGATGGTTTCATACTGATTAAGTGGGGATAAGTGGTATTTAATGTAATTGTTGTAACTTTTTTAAGTAAAAAAGGTTAGCAACCCTTATCTGATTAGATATTTAAGATGAATATTTGGGACATCTACTAAGAATTCCTACTGTAAAAAGCTTATAACTTAAAATTGTTTGACACAGTTATAATATATTTTGACTAGGGTCCAGTGGTTTTTGTCAGTTATAAGGCCATGTTTTTATTCTCTTTATAACTGTGCTTCCAATTTAAAGTGAGAATGTGTTTGATAACTATCACTGTAACATTTTAAAGTTTTTTTTATTCATTTATTTATTTTTAGAGAGAGGGGAAGGAAGTGAGAGAGAGAGGGAGAGAAACATAGATTGGTTGCCTGTTGTACACTCCAGACTGGGGACCTGGTTGCAAGGTGTGTGTTCTAGCTGGGAATTGAACTGGCGACCCTTTGGTTTGCAGGCCTGAGCTTAACCCGCTGAGCAATGCCAGCCAGGGCAACATTTTAATATATGATATTTTCAAGAGCTGTAAAATCTTAAACTGCCTCATAACATTCTTATTTTGTTATATGAATTGCTTAATAAGACCCAACATACTTATACATTGCTATACTTATTCTGTAATTACGTAAACAGCATTGTTTTATATTTGATTTTATAGGTAGCTACATCAAGCTGGGAGGCAGGCAGATCCAAAGGATATCATGAAGTTTCCAGGGCCTTTGGAAAACCAGAGATTGTCTTTCCTTTTGGAAAAGGCAATCTCTAGAGAAGCCCAGATGTGGAAAGTAAATGTGCCGAAAATGCCTACGAACCAGGTAATGATTTTTCTCCTCACTCTAGATAGATGACTTTTATTAGAAATAAGTCTACTACTGTCCTAGATAGTATCTTGACATGAATTGGAGAAATATGTACCAGTGAGGGATATGCTCTATTTTTTATTTGAGAAACATCTTATTTTTATTGTGAAACAAAACAAGAATGAACTGTTTTTGTTTGCTTGCTTGTTTTGTTTTTATCTTAGTTACAGCTTTAGGAAGATAGGTATGTGTGTTTTCTTTCCTTATAGTCAATGCTAGTAGTAGTAAGCTGCCTTTATTTCTAGATTATAGTTAGCTATGGAAGAAGCTGAGCATATGTCATTGTCTTTAGGTAACAAAAAATTGCACTCCATTTCTTGAATATTATGAGGAATTCAAAAACTTCTAAGGTAATATTGGAAGCTTGTAGGGAGAGAGCCAGCTGACCTCTCCATTACTGTTGGTTATATGCCCTTTTTAAAAAAAAATTCTGTAAATCTATCATATAATTACATCAGCTATTTTTTCTACACACAACTATGAAGTTTATTCACTCGAAAAGATTACTGTATAAGATGTCTTATGCATCTTTTTACCCCTAGTAACTAGTGTTGTGCTGGGACAAAGAATAATGGCTACAAATATTTTGATATTTGTACATGAATGAATAGCAAATACCTGAGTTCCTTCTGTGTGGGTTTTGGTCAGCAATTGTGCTGTGGCACACCTGTTGAAAATCACTGGTTTAGGTTAATCTTTGCCTCACAGATTATTAAAATCTATACGTTTTTAAAGTTTCAGCCTACTTCTATTATTCTTTTCCATAAGCTGAAGAAATATGTTTTGCATTTCCTGTTACTTATTTACCATTTAACAAATTGAAGATTAGTTAATGTGCATCAGTATATTTTATGCTAGGAGCACTTACATGTGCTATCACATTTAATATCTCATTTAATCTTTTAAAATAGGCAATAATTCCAATTTGTTCAAGACTTTAGCTAATAAGTAATAGAGTTATACTTTGTACCTGAGGCAGTTTTCTTCTTTATTTTTTCATTTTCCATTTCTGTGTGCTTGGGGTCTAGTTTACCTTGGGGTTCAGTTTATTACACATCTGCTACATTCTGAACACTATTCCAGGTATTGGAGATATAACAGTGAAATAAATAAAAATTCCTACCCATTGTGGTAAACCTCAAAGCTTTATTACAGCTGCCTTCAAGAATCATTCCTTTCTTCCTTCTGCTATCTCCTTGAGTCTGTGTTTAACCAACAATGAAATACTTTTACAACATGGTCTTTCAAGGTATAATATTGTATAAAAACTAGTGTACTGTTATATTGTCAGTTAATCTGGCCTGTTTTTGTAGGTAATATCACAAATATTACTCAAGTGATACCAAAAAACAATAGTATCAGAACTTCTAAGAGGGATCTACTTAAGGATTTTCCTTTAGTAATGCCAAGTAGCAGTCATACTTAATTCATATAAAGTGCAGGTGGGCTTGGTCTGATGGGGATAGGAGATATAATAGTGTAATAGGCAGGGAAGTAAAGAGCTATAGGGGCTTCATCTGCTTGCTAGTGTAACCTCCAGAGTTACTTCTCTATTCTAGTTCTACTTCCTTTATTTTCTTCTGCCATTCTCAGGGATTGGCTTTTCTACCTCCCTGTATACTATTCCTTCTAACCATTATTTCCCTTCTTGATTCCTTGCAAGAGAGAATCACAGTCTTGTCTCTAAACCAGTGGTCCTCAACCTTTCTGGCACCAGGGACCGGTGTTGTAAAGGTTTCGTGGAATTTTGTGGAAGACAGTTTTTCCATGGAGTGGGGCAGGGTTGGGAGGTGGGAGATGGCACTGAGGTGGGAGTGAAGGGGAGAAGGGGATGAAGCTTCACCAGCTGTTCACCTCCTGCTATGCCTCCTAACAGGCCACTTGGCTGGTATCAGTTACGGACCCCTGCTCTAAACCATACATGTGTCCTTTTCCAACTTCTCTAATTTTTTTAAGTGCTGGTAAAAGTGTAAAAATAAAATATTTTTAATCTTCCTTTTATGCTTATTTCCTCCAGTTCCCTTCTGTTTTACTCTTCGTCCACCTACATTCTACTTCAGGCTTCTCTGACAATTCTCTTAATTTATATTCCCTATCCCCAGTTTAGGACAGAGTGGTCATGCAAGAATATTATAGACTTACTACTCCTCTTCTGTGTGCTCCCATAGCACTGAGACAGTATTATAGTTCCTGGTGATTTGACTAAGTTCTCTTGGGGTAGAGCTTTATCATTTTTGTTTACTGGCATATAATAGTCTCACAGTAAACATTCATTAAATGAACATTGATTATAACTTCTTTGTAATTCATCCAGGTTTTAGATGATCTTTTATGTAATAACAGCACTTTCAGGTTTATAATAATTTTGATATATGAATTTTGGGGGGAAATTGCAGATTGGCCAAAGTGACTTTTTTTGAAGTATATTTTATTGATTATGCTATAACAATTGTCCCATTTTTTTCTCCCTTTATCCCCCTCCGCCCTGCACACCCCTCCCTCCAGCATTCCCCTCCTCCCTTAGTTCATGTCAGTGGGTCATACACATAAGTTCTTGGGCTTCTCCATTTCCTATACTATTCTTAACCTCCCACTGTCTATTTTGTGCTTACCAATTATGCTTCTTGTTCCTTGTACCTTTTTGCCTCATTCTCCCCCCACCCCACTGATAACCCTCCATGTGATCTCCATTTCTGTGACTCTATTCCTATTCTAGTTGTTTGCTTAGTTTGTTTTTATTTTTAGGTTCAGTTGTTGACAGTTGGAGTTTGTTGTCATTTTACTCTTTGTAGTTTTGATCTTCTTTTTCTTACGTAAGTACCTTTAACATTTCATGTAATATGGGCTTGGTGGTGATGAACTCCTTTCACTTGACCTTATCTGGGAAGCACTTTATCTGCCCTTCCATTCTATATGATAGCTCTGCTGGATAGAAGTAATTTAGGTTGTAGGTCCTTGCCTTTCATGACTTTGAATACTTCTTTCCAGCCCTTTCTTGCCTGTAAGGTTTCTTTTGAGAAATCAGCTGATAGTCTTATGGGAACTCCTTTGTAGGGAACTGTCTCCTTTTTTCTTGCTGCTTTTAAGATTCTCTCCTTATTTTTAATCTTGGGTAATTTAATTATGATGTGCCTTGGTGTGCTCCTCCTTAGGTCCAACTTCTTTGGGACTCTCTGAGCTTCCTGGACTTCCTGGACATCTATTTCCTTTGCCAGATTGGGGAAGTTCTCCTTCATTATGTTTTCAAATCAGTTTTCAATTCCTTGCTCTTCCTCTTCTC
>PVJI01030974.1:0-13589 GCA_004026765.1 Micronycteris hirsuta
AAGGGTCTGATCTCCAAAATATACAAAGAACTCATATGACTCCACTCCAGGAAGACAAAAAACCCAATTAAAAAATGGGCAATAGACATGAACAGACACTTCTCGAAAAAAAGACATAAAGAGGGCCCAGAATCATATGAAAAGATGCTCAACATCATTAGCCATCAGAGAGATGCAAATTAAAACCACAATGAGATACGACCTCACACCAGTCAGAATGGCCATCATCAACAAAGCAACAGATAACTGTTGGAGGGGATGTGGAGAAAAGGCAACCCTAGTGCACTGTCAGTCGGAGTGCAGACTGGTGCAGCCATTGTGGAAAACAGTATGGAACTTCCTCAGAAAAATGAAAATGGAACTGCCTTTTGACCCAGCAATTCCACTACTGGGATTATACCCTAAGAATCCTGAAAAACCAATTCAAAAGAACCTTTGCACTCCTATGTTCATAGCAGCATAATTCACAATAGCTAAGTGCTATAAACAACCTAGGTGCCCATCTACAAATGAATGGATCAAGAAACTATAGTACATTTACACAATGGAATTCTATGCAGCAGAGAGGAAGAAGGAGCTTATACCCTTTGCAACAGCATGGATGGAACTGGAGAGCATTATGCTAAGTGAAGTAAGCCAGGCAGTGAGGGTCAAATACCATATGATCTCAGCTTTAACTGGATCATAACCAACAAAAGCAGAAAGCAAGCAAAACATAACCAGAGACGCTGAAATTAAGAACCGTCTAACAATAGACAGGGGAGAGGCGGGAGGGGACAATAGGGAGAAGAGTTTTCAGGAATCACTGTAGAGAACACATGGACAGAACTAAGAGGGAGGAGGGAGGCTGGAGGGGGAGGTGGGATGGGAGGAGAAGGGAGGAGGGGAGGGGAGAGGATGCAAATAACTGTAATTAAACAAAAAATTTAAAAAATATATTTAAAAATATGTTATTTATTTATTTATTTATTTTAGAGAAGGGAAGAGAGAAAAATGGAGTGAAACATCAATGTGTGGTTGCCTCTGCCATGCCGCCTACTGGGGACCTGGCCCACAACCCAGGCATTTGCTATAGACTGGGAACTGAACCAGTGACACTTTGATTCACAGGCCAGCACTCAACCACTAAGCCACACCAGCCAGGGCCACATTTAGTATTATTTTTATTAGGTTCAGGTTTACAGCATAGTGGTTAGACAATCATATACTTTAAAAAGTGTTCCCCTTGATATTTCCAGTATCCAATGGGCACCATACAGAGTTATTACAATATTATTAACTATAATCCCTATGCTGTACTTCATATCCTCATGACTATTTTGTACTTCTTAATACCTTCACCTTTTTTACAGAGTCCCCTAACCACCCTCCCCTCTGGTAATCATCATTCTGTTCTCTATCTGTCAGTCTGTTTCTGTTTTGTGTGTTCCTTTATATTGTTCTTTAGATTTCACATGTAAGTAAAATCATATCGTATTTATGTTTATTTGACTGACTTTACTTAGCATCATATCTCCTAGGTCCATCCATGCTGCCACAGTGGTAAGGTTTTATTCTTTTTATGACCAAATAATATTCCATTGTAGATATATACCACAGCTTTTTTATTCCCTTTCCTATTGATGGGCACTTGGGTTGTTTTCATATCTTGGCTATTGTAAATAATGCTGCAATGAACCCTAGGGTATACATGTTATTTCAAATTGGTGATTTGGGTTTCTTTGGATATATACCCAGAAGTGAAATTGCTAGGTCATATCAGCCAAGTCTTCATAGATGAATAAGAGTGAGCCAGATGAGACATCAAAGGCAGAGGGACCAGCAAGAAAAAAACACAAGGAGGATAAGAGAATGTTGACTTGCCTATATTGATGAGCCCAGTTGTCATCTGACTGCAGGGAAGATGCCTGGTGGCCTGGCCTGCTGTGCTTATACAGACTTTCAACTAGTCCTTCATCAGTCCTTCATCCCACTCCCAAATCTTGATATATTTGCTGTTGTCAAGTCTGGAGCATTTTCAGTTCCCAAAGTTCAAAATGCCTCTTTTCTCTGCTGCTTTCTCCACCATTAAAGCTCTGGGAGGCCAGTCTCTCTGCTCTGTTACATCAACTACCCTTTTTCTACTGCTTTCTAACTGCTGGAAGCTTTTGGAAATCTGTCTTTCACTCATGGCCTCTCTCTTGTTCTCATCATTGGGGTTTCTACTTTTCTCTCTTCCTTGTTTTCAGTTCAGAAGGCTCTTTCAAGAGGGGATGATAATGGTATTTGGATACTTTTCCACTTTTTAAAAAAAAAGAGATTCAGATGTATGTTGTGATTCCTTCATATTTTCTATAAGAAAAAACTCTTGCTTTAGAAGTGCTTTCTAATAGTGCAAAATGCATACATTTCACCAAAATCTTGTACATGTTTTTCCCTACATGCCAGCCTGTAGTTAATTCATATTTATTCTTAATCATTCTACTTTCAAAATGTCCATATAAAATAAAAGAACTATACAACTCTACACATGGTCAGAATAGCCCAGGTTAACACATATTGTCCCTTTTGAGTTCTCTAATTCCTAAATTCCTCAGAGAACTTTTCATTAGTCCATGCACTGATTCTGTTCCTTTCATTGTGAGTTCTCCTCAAAGTCCACCATGATTCTTGAACTTCTATGATGTCAGTCACTTGTGACCATTGATGGGCTGTTGTGAAGATGATGATGAAGAATAAAATCCTGAAGAAGAGGGAAACAGGACAGAATCATGAACCTAGTTAAGCACTTGGTAGATTTTTATTAACTATATATTTTATTTTTTTATACTTTTCATACAATTATACTAATTTCTCTACAATTTTTTCCATGAATTGAGCCCAAGTTTGTCCACTTTAGGCATGGACAACTTTTAGTGAGTATTTCCAACATATCTTGTTCTCTCTTTCCTGCTGTGAAGATCTCTTCATCTACCTAAGGAACTGTATAATTACCAGATTAGATGTTTATCATTAGGGAAAAAGGAAAGCCAAAGATAGACTAAATATTTTGCCTAATGATCAATAACCATTCCAGACCAAGAGAGAAGCAGATCTTTTCATTGTTTCTCTCTCCCTGCTTGAGATAATAGGAAATCCATTGACCTACAGTAATGTAGATGTGGAGTATCTACCTTCTTTCCACAGAGCACTCATCAAATTTTCCTTTTAAACCGTGCAGATTTATAACTTCACATACATTTAGTTTCAGGAACATTTAATTCTTTTTGGCAGTTATGGCTATGAGGGTGGTTCAGGCAACTCTCTTTCCTCCCCTTCACCTGTAACAGAAATCAACCCCTAAGAAATACTCACAGTTTAGCGCGGACGTGGCAGAGGCCATCGCCTTCTTTGACTCCATCATTGCAGAGCTGGACACAGAGAAACATCTACAAGCTGCTGAAGCAGACCTCCTGAATGAGGATGTGGACTTCGAAGGTGAGCGCTGTTCCTGGGGGCAGAAGGTGGGTGGGTTCTCATCTCTGGAGTGGATTTATATGATGGGCTATCAAGAATCCCACCTCCTGACTACAGGGAAGCTCACATTTGCAAGCCAAAGCCTGGCCCTGAGCTTTCTCTTCTCTTGGTAGTCACTTTAGTTGTCTCTGTTGCCACTGCTTCATCCTGCCCCTTCAACACATGAGGCCATATTTGGGCAAAACTCCTTCCCCATGGTCCATTGCCAAAGCTGAGACAGGGTGAAACTTGTAAGACTCGATAAGGCAAAGCAACAGAAAGAAAAATGATTAAACAAATGAATTAGATAGGGAATCATTGCTAAATGAGTAGAGAGATAGTTTCAGTTTTGCAAGATGAATGTGTTCTGGAGATCTGTCACTTAAGAAAGCAAAAATACTCAACACTATTAAACTATACACTAAAACATGGTTAAGACAGTAAATTTTGTTATTTGTATTTTACTATAATTTTTTTAAAAAGAAAATAAAACAAACTATATTTTAAATTTTAGCTTCTGACCTCAGCTAGCTTGGTTCTAGGGCAGTACCAACTATTGGACACAGCTCTGACCCTTCACCTACTTTGTCATCCCTCTGCACCCCTCCATCCAGCACTCCCTCTGTTTTGTAAGTCATTACTCTGAAAGGATACGTAAGGCAGGAGAGGGTCAGGGTGCTTCCCTAGGCCCAGCATAGATAGCTGGAGATGGAGTGAGGTGAGGGTTGAGGGCAATACTTTTCTCCTTGTCTAGGTATGTCATGGCTCTGGTGCAGAGCAAATAATTCAGCATTTTCATGAGTTGAGCCACTTTTAAATTCCATTACTCAAATGTCAGCTTTTAAATCTTTGACTTGCCCTCCCATGGCATAATTAATGATGATTTTATTCAGGGATTACTGAGGTAACAACTTTTGATAACAATATTAAATAGATTTTTAGTGTTTTATCTAATGATCAAAAGGTTATATTCTTGCTGTTTGTTGGAGTTCTGGCCTTGACTTCCCTTAATCTGTGAGATTTCAGTTGTCACTGGGTTCTGCAGAATTTCACAGGCTACTGCTCCCAAAAGCTCATTGTACCCTAGGGAGACTGCCTCCCCTTCATTCCCACCAAGCCTCTTCATTCCCTGACAAAGAACACCCATTTTCCCAGAAGCTGAACCTTGGAATCCAGGGCATTGGTGGAAAAATAACAAACCCACTGAGGATGTATGTCATCTTCATAGTTATAGTTTTCTATAATGCCTTTATGGTTTTTCCCTGATAACAACAGTAACATACATCCACTGTAAATCAATTGAATCAAATAACACACAAAAACATAAAGAAGAAAGTGAAGCGGGAGAGGGAAGATGGCGGCGAGATAGGTAGGAGTGGAGTCCACTTCCTCCTGCCCACTGGTGAAACACCTAGCCAATTTTCTGAGGAACAGAGCGAACAGCCAATGGTATTCCAGCATATATGAAGATTGGTGACCAAGATTATTGGGGAAATTGAATGATCGGGCTATAAGGAGAATGCTTTGGAATGATAAGGTCCCTGGGACCAGTGCAGGGAGCAGGGCAGGCTGCAGCCCCAGACCTGGCAGCTGCTGGGTCTGCTGCAAGATTCTTGGGAGAGAGCCAGGTTGGGATGTGTGAGAGGCCAGGTGCTTGTTTGCACTGGCAGGCATAAATAGGAAGAATTTTTTCAAAAAGAAAAATAGGAAAAAATAGGTATTCCGCAGCTGTTTGGAGAGGCTTTCCCCCAGCACCCCCAGGATCGGTGTGCCCCTGGGGATCAGAGACCCAGGGCAGCCTTCCTGTGTACTCTCCAGAAGCACTGGGGTGAGTGCACAAACAGCGGCCCTCCGGCCGGTGGCGGCTTACACTCCAATCAAGAGAAATTGGAGACTGTACGAACCTGGTGACCCGTGGCCTGTCCTTGCCCATTCCAGAAGAACCAAGAACAGTTTGCAACTGGCAGCCCAGGGCCACTGGCAGCTTGCACAGCCAATCAAGGGGAATTAGGGACTGTGCGCACCTAGTGATCTGCGGCCCACCCGTGCCCACTCCAAAAACAACAGGAATGGTACACAACTGGGGCCCCGGGCCCGCAGCTCATAGGCACCCAATCTAAAACACCAATTCAAAAGAACGTATACACGCCAATGTTCATAGCAGCACAATTTACAGTGGCCAAGTACTGGAAACAACCTAAGTGCCCATCTACAAATGAGTGGATCAAGAAACTATGGTACATTTACACAATGGAATTCTACGCAGCAGAGAGGAAGAAGGAGCTTATACCCTTTGCATGGATAGAACTCGAGAGCATTATGCTAAGTGAAGTAAGCCAGGTGGTGAGGGACAAATACCATATCTCACCTTTAACTGGAACATAATCAAGAAAAGCAAAAAGCAAGCAAAACATAACCAGAGACACTGAAATTAAGAACAATCTAACAATAGCCAGGGGATTGGGGGGGGCAATGGGGAGAAGAGTTTTCAGGAACCACTATAGAGGACACATGTACAGAACCAAGGGGGAGGAGGCAGGCAGGGAAGGGACGTGGGATTGGAGGGGGGGAGGGGAGGGGAGAGGATGCAGACAACTGTAATTGAACAACAATTAAAAAAAAGAACACTTTACATTAAAATATATTGTACTTTGTAAATATATATATTCTAATACATATACTTTTTGAAAGATACTCAGATTTTATTTTTAAAAATAGTTACCTATATATTATTTATACATTATATATAGCAAAGTATTCCAGGTAATAGTTAATTTGGGATGTGGAAAAGTAAAGTGGATTAATACAGGGGCCCATGTGTTTAGATGTAGATTATTATCAAAGTTGCCGTTTTTTTGATTATGGGTATTCACATGTTAATACTTACTTAAAATTTCTATCCCAAATGAATGAGAAAATGTATAATAACCTAAGAATTGTATGTGTCCATTCTAAATATCATGGTCTAATTAAACAAACCAATAACACTACCAAAAAAAAAAAAAGAAAAGAAACTTAAAGGCAGCAAGGCAGAAATAGGAAGTAACATACAAGGAAGCCCCAATAAGGCTAGTAGCTGACTTCTCCATGAAAACGCTCCAAGCCAGAAGAGAATGGCAAAAAATATTCCAAGTAAAGAGAACCAGAGGCCTGCAACCAAGGCTACTAAACCCAACAATGCTCTCAATCAACATAGAAGGCCAAATAAGGAGCTTCCCAGACAAAAGAAGTCTAAAACAATACACTCCACAAAACCAGCTCTGTGAGATGTGCTAAAGGGACTGCTTTAAGGTGAGGAAGGAAAAGAGAGAGAGAGAGGAACACAGGTACAAAATATGGCAATGAATAAGTACCTATCAATAATAACCTTAAACGTAAATGGATTAAATGCTCCAATCAAAAGACATAGCATAGCTGAATGGATAAGAAAGCATGACCCACACATATGCTGCCTACAAGAGATCCACCTCAGGACAAAAGACCTACACAGACTGAAAGTGAAGGGCTGGAAACAAATTTTCCAAACAAATGGACATGAAAAAAGAGCTGGGGTAGCAATACTTATATCGACAAAATAACTTTTAAAAAAAGGGCCATAAAGAGAGAGACCCAGAAGGACACTTCATAATACTCAAGGGAAGAATCCACCAAGAAGACATAAACATTGTAAATATGTATGCACCCAACATAGGAGCACCCAAATACATAAAGAAAATCTTGGAGGACTTCGAGAAAGATATTGACAGCAACACAATTATAGTAGGGGATTTTAATATCCTACTGTCAAAATCTGACAGATTCCAAACAAAATATCAACAAATATATTGTGATATTGTACAATACCCTAGATGAAATGGACTTAACTGATATATATAGAGCCTTTCGCCCAAAGAAGCTAAATACACATTCTTTTCAAATGCACATGGAACATTATCAAAAATAGACCATATGATAGGACATAAAACAAGCCTCAACAAATTCAAGAAAGTTGAAATAATATCAAGTATTTTCTCTGACCACAGGGACTGAAATGAGAAACCAACCCAAAGGAAAAAAAACCCCAAAATACTCAAAATCATGGAGACTGAATAGCATGCTATTAAACAATGAATGGGTCAAGAATGAGATTAGGGAAGAAATCAAAAAGTTTCTTGAAACAAAAGAAAATGAACTCACAACAACCCAAAACCAATGGGACACAACAAAGGCAGTCCTGAGAGGGAAGTTCATAGTGATACAGGCCTACCTAAAAAAAAATAGAAGCATTTCAAACAAACAACCTAACCCTTCGCCTACAAGAACTTGAGGAACAACAACAAAGAGAGCCCAGAGCAAGTAGAAGGAAGGAAATAACCAAGATCAAAGAAGAATTAAATGATGTAGAGACTAAAAGCACAATTCTAAGGATGAATGAATCCAGGAGCTGGTTCTTTGAAAAGATAAACAAGATCAACAAGCCTTTAAGTAGGCTCACCAAGAAAAAAAGAGGACCCAAATAAACTCAATCAGAAATGAAAGAGAGATATTACAACTGACGCCACAGAAATACAAAGAATCATAAGACACTACTATGAAGTACTGTATACCAAGAAATATGAAAACCTAGGTGAAATGACAGATTTCTAATCTTCCAAAACTCATTGAAGAAGAAGCAGAAAGCCTGAACCGAGCAATAACAGAAGACAAAATTGAAGCAGTAATCAAAAACTACACACATACAAAATCCATGGACCAGATGGTTTCCCAGGAGAATTCTACAAAGCATTTAAGGAAGAAGTAACCCCTATCCTTCACAGACTATTCCAAAAGATTCAAAATGATGGAAGACTCCAAAACTCTTTCTATGAAGCCAGCATCATCCTAATCCCAAAACCAGATAAAGACACAACAAAGAAAGAAAACTTCAGGCCAATATCACTGATGAACATAGATGCTAAAATCCTCAACAAAATATTGGCAAACCAGGCCCTAGCTGGTGTAGCTCAGTGGATTGAGTGCGGGCTGGGAACCAGACGGTCCCGGTTCAATTCCCAGTCAGGGCACATGCCTGGGTTGGAGGCCAGGTCCCCAGTGAGGGCCATGTGAGAGGCAACCATACACTGCTGTTTCTCCCTCTCTTTCTCCCTCCCTTCTCCTCTCTCTAAAAAATAAATAAAATCTTAAAAAATATATTGGCAAACCACATCCAGCAATACATTAAAAAGATCATACACCATGACAAAGTGGGATTCACCTAAGGGATGCAAGGATGCTACAATATTCACAAAACAATAAATGTAATACATCACATAAACAAAAGCAAAGATAAAAATCACACGATCATATCAATAGATGCAGAGAAATCATTTGATAAGGTACAGCACCCATTTATGATAAAAACACTCAGCAAAGTGGGAATAGAGGGGGAATTCCTCAACATAATAAAGGCCATCTATGAGAGACCTACAGCTAACATTATACTCAATGGCCAAAAACTAAAAGCTTTCCCACTAAGGAACAAGACGAGATTGTACACTATCACCACTTCTATTCAACATAGTTCTGGAAGTTTTGTCCACAGCAATCAGAAAAGAAAAGTAAATAAAAGGCATCCATATTGGAAAGGAGGAAACAAAACTGCATTGTTTGCAGATGACATGGTAGTGCACATAGAAAATCCTATAGATGCTGCCAAAAAACTACTCGACCTAATAAATGAATTTTGCAAAAGAGTGGGATACAAAGTCAATATCCAGAAATCAAAAGCATTTTTGAATACCAACAATGAAACATCAGAAGCATAAATCAGGAAAAAAATCCCATTTGATATAGAACAAGATAAATAAAATACCTAGGAATAAACCTCACCAAGGAGGTAAAAGACCTGTACTCAGAAAATTACACAACACTGAAGAAAGAAATCATGGAAGACACAAACAAATGGAAACATATACCATGCTCGTGGATTGGAAGAATCAACATCATCAAAATGTCCATACTACCCAAAGCAATTTAAAGATTCAATGCAATCCCTATCAAAGTACCAATGGCATATTTCACAGATATAGAACAAACACTTCAAAAATTTATATGGAACCATAAACGACCCCGAATATCAGCTGCAATTTTGAGAAAGAAGAGCAAAGTAGGAGAGATCACAATTCCTGATATCAAACTGTATTACAAGGCCACTGTAATCGAAACAGCCTGGTGTTGGCATAAAAACAGACAGATAGACCAATGGAACAGAATAGAGAGCTCAGAAATAAACCCAAGTCTCTATGGGCAATTAATCTTTGACAAAGGGAGCAGAAGCATAAAATGGAATAAAAATAGCCTCTTCAACAAATGGTGTTGGGAAATCTGGACAGCTACATGCAAAAAAATGAAACTGAGTACCAAATTACACCATACAAAAAATAAATTCAAAGTGGATAAAAGACTTAAATATAAGTTATGATACCATAAAAGTCCTAGAGGAAAACATTGGTAGGAAAATCTCAGACATTCTCCGCAGCAACATCTTCAATAATATGTCCCCTAGAGCAAGGGACATAAAGGAAAGAATAAACAAATGGGGCCTCATCAAAATAAAAAGCTTCTGAGGGGCTAAAGAAAACAGTATTAAAATGAAATGAGAACCAGCCACATGGGAAAACATATTTGCCAATGATACCTCAGACAAGGGTTTGATCTCCAAAATATATAAAGAACTCATAGGACTCCATGCCAGGAAGACAAAAAAAAAAAAAAAAAACCAAACCAAAACAATTAAAAAATGGGCAAAAGACTTGAATAGATACTTCTCCAAAGAGGACATACACAGCATACACAGGGCCCAGAGACATGAAAAGATGCTTAACATCATTAGCCATCAGAGAGATGCAAAGTAAAACCACAATAAGATACCACCTCACCCAAGTCAGAATGGCCATCATCAACAAAGCAACAGATAACTGTTGGAGGGGATGTGGAGAAAAGGCAACCCTACTGCACTGTCAGTCGGAGTGCAGACTGGTACAGCCACTGTGGAAAACAGTATGGAATTTCCCCAGAAAACTAAAAATGGAACTGCCTTTTGAGCCAGCAATTCCACTACTGGGATTATACCCTAAGAGCCTTGAAACACTAGTCCAAAAGATCCTGTGCACTCCAATGTTCATAGCAGCACAATTTACATTAGCTAAGTGCTGGAAACAACCTAAGTGTCCATCAACAAATGAGTGGATCAAGAAACTATGGTATATTTACACAATGGAATTCTACGCAGCAGAGAGAAAGAAGGAGCTTATACCCTTTGCAACAGCATGGATGGAACTGGAGAGCATTATGCTAAGCGAAATAGGCCAGGCAGTGAGGGACAAATACCATATGATCTCACCTTTAACTGGAACATAATCAAGAAAAGCAGAAAGCAAGCAAAACATAACCAGAGACATTGAAATTAAGAACAATCTAGCAGTGGCCAGAGGGGAGGGGGGAGGGGACTATCGGGAGAAGGGTTTTCAGGAACCACTATAGAGGACACATGGACAGAACCAAGGGGGAGAATGGAGGCAGGGTAGGGAGGTGAGTTTGAAGGGGGTGGGGTAGAGAAGGGGGACAGAATACAGACAACTGTAATTGAACAACAATAAAGTAATTAAAAAAAAAAGAAAGTAAAGTATGTGATCTGTAATACAAGCACACAGAGATAGTAATCACTGTTAACATTTTGGTGTTTGTCCTTTTAAAAAGGTTTTAAACACAAATACCCAGGCACAATTTATTTTTTAAAAACAAAAATAGGTTTTTGTCCCTCATCACCTGGCTTATTTCACTTACCATAATGCTCTCCAGCTCCATCCATGCTATCACACATGGACAAAACTGAGGGGGGTGGAAATAGGGGAGGGATGTGGGGATGGCTGGGGTGGGGAGAGTGGTGGGGTGTAAATGCAGACAACTGTACTGACAACAATAAAATAATTAAAACTTTAAAAACAACAATGAAAAACAATAAAAACAACAATAAAATAATTAAAACAATAAAAACAACAATAAAATAATTAAAAATTAAATAAAGCTCCCTTGTTTTATAGCAAAAAAAAGAATCTTTTTTCTATTTTTTTATTTTTTTTATTTTTATTTTTTTTGCTGAGTCATGAGGCACTTTCTTTTTTTTTCATTTTTTTAATTAATTTTTTTGTTTAATTACAGTTATTTGCAGCCTCTCCCCTCCCCCCTCCCTTCCCCTCCCGTTCCACCCCCCCCACCCTCCCTCCTCCCCCTTAGTTCTGTCCATGTGTCCTCTACAGTGATTCCTGAAAACTCTTCTCCCCATTGTCCCCACGCCCCTCTCCCCTGTCTATTGTTAGACTGTTCTTAATTTCAGTGTCTCTGGTTATGTTTTGCTTGCTTTCTGCTTTTCTTGATTATGTTCCAGTTAAAGGTGAGATCATATGGTATTTGTCCCTCACTGCCTGGCTTACTTCACTTAGCATTATGCTCTCCAGTTCCATCCAAGCTGTTGCAAAAGGTAAAAGCTCCTTCTTCCTCTCTGCTGCATAGAATTCCATTGTGTAAATGTACCATAGTTTCTGGATCCATTCATTTGTAGATGGGCACTTAGGTTGTTTCCAGCACTTAGCTATTGTGAATTGTGCTGCTATGAACATAGGAGTGCAAAGGTTCTTTTGAATTGGTTTTACAGGATTCTTAGGGTATAATCCCAGTAGTGGAATTGATGGGTCAAAAGGCAGTTCCATTTTCATTTTTCTGAGGAAGTTCCATACTGTTTTCCACAGTGACTGTACCAGTCTGCATTCCCACCAACAGTGCAGTAGGGTTCCCTTTTCTCCACATCCCCTCCAACAGTTATCTGTTGCTTTGTTGATGATGGCCATTCTGACTGGTGTGAGGTGGTATCTCACTGTGGTTTTAATTTGCATCTCTCTGATGGATAATGATGTTGAGCATCTTTTCATATGATTCTGGGCCCTCTTTATGTCTTTTTTCGAGAAGTGTCTGTTCATGTCTATTGCCCATTTTTTAATTGGGTTTTTTGTCTTCCTGGAGTGGAGTCGTATGAGTTGTTTGTATATTTTGGAGATCAGACCCTTGTCTGAGGTATCATTGGCAAATACGTTTTCCCATACGGTTGGTTCTCTTTTTATTTTAATACTATTTTCTTTAGCCCCACAGAAGCTCTTTACTTTGATAAGATCCCATTTGTTTATTCTTTCCTTTATGTCCCTAGCTCTAGAGGACATATCACTGAAGATGCTGCTGCGTGGAATGTCTGAGATTTTCCTACCGATGTTTTCCTCTAGAACTTTTATGGTGTCACGACTTACATTTAAGTCTTTTATCCACCTTGAATTTATTTTTGTGTATGGTGTAAGTTGGTGCTCTAGCTTCATTTTTTTCATGTAGCCATCCAGGTTTCCCAACACCATTTGTTGAAGAGGCTATTTTTATTCCATTTTATGCTTCTGCCCCCTTTGTCGAAGACTAATTGCCCGTAGAGACTCGGGTTTATTTCTGGGCTCTCTATTCTGTTCCATTGGTCTATCTGTCTGTTTTTATGCCAGTACCAGGCTGTTTTGATGACAGTGGCCTTGTAGTATAATTTGATATCAGGAATTGTGATCCCTCCTGCTTTGCTCTTCTTTCTCAAAATTGCAGCTGATATTCAGGGACGTTTATGGTTCCATACAAATTTTTGAAGTGTTTGTTCGATATCTGTGAAATATGTCATTGGAACTTTGATAGGGATTGCGTTGAATCTATATATTGCTTTGGGGAGTATGGACATTTTAATGATGTTGATTCTTCCAATCCATGAGCATGGTATATGTTTCTATTTGTTAGTGTCTTCCAGGATTTCTCTCTTCAGTGTTGTGTAGTTTTCTGAGTACAGGTCTTTTACCTCCTTGGTGAGGTTTATTCCCAGGTATTTTTTTTTTTTGTTGTTGCTATATCAAATGGGATTTTTTTCCTGATTTCTGTTTCTGCTGTTTCACTGTTGGCATACAAGAATGCCTTTGACTTCTGGATATTGACTTTATATCCTGCTGTCTTGCCAAATTCAATTATTAGATCGAGTAGTTTTTTGGCGGAGTCTATAGGATTTTCTAAGTATACTATCATGTCGT